>CM055277.1:48291110-48394881 GCA_029237695.1 Conchocele bisecta
TATATTCCATCACATTTATGAATCAATTATCTTTGAATCAAAGGATGATCAAGTAAGTAATTTTCATATATTTTAGAACAAAAACGCCCACTTTTCATCAATGGACTAATCTGAACATCACTTTGTGACGAATGGATTGGTCGGAAATCATATCATATCACAGTCCATTCAAGTTAATTAGGATATAAAGGGTTAATTTAATAAAACTCTTGCTACTGTCATCGACGCCCTTTGTCGTCTACAGATTGCCCCGAACCCGTGGCCCGGGACACCATCACCCACTCCCCCACCGCTCGCCCGTACAGGGTGGGCACCTCTATCACGTACACGTGCACTGCCCCCATCCGGGCATTATCCGGCAATCCAGTGGACACGTGCTCTCCTGATGGGGTCTGGCAGCCAAAGACATACAGATGCACAGGTATATTACAGTGGAACTTCACTAAACCGGACACCAAGAAGGGTCTGTTATCTTATTTTGATAGGTTTCTGGATATTTATGATCCCGTGATAGTGCCTGGATATTTATGTCCGGTGATAGTGCCTGTTCATGGTCGCATAGCACACAACCATGGTTCGGATTGGTCAAATACCAGATTTACAGTGAAACCTGTCTAAACCTGGAAGCACTTGGGGACCATCCGGGTGTCCGGTTTAGTGAGGTTTCACTGTACATATTGATAATATCATCGACGTTTCTGACCGTATATTGGCAATGTCACCAGGGCCCGGTTGCTCAAAGATTCTGTTAGCTTAACAGACTGTTAAATCCTTAGCATCCTTAGCATTGCTAAGGATTTAACAGTCTGTTAAGCTAACAGAGGTTTTGAGCAACCGGGCCCTGGTAGTCAAGTAATTTGATTGTCTGCGCCAGAGCTGTAGCACAGCTCATGCTCAGCCATTCAATCTGTTTGCGCAGGCGATTGTGTAGCAATATCTCTATACAGTATCATTGCACGAGGCCGAAGTATGACCATATTCTACAGCGAAATATCTCTAAACCGGACATCCTGGGAGGTCCGGCTTAGAGAGGTTGCACTGTATATCAGGAATTTGATCATTCTGAGCCATAGGTATGTGGTATGTGATCACGAACAGACATTATAACCTGAGATAAATGACCAAGAAACTCATCAAAAATAATATCACGTGTGCTTTCTTGGTGTCCAGTTTAGACATATTTAAATGTAAGTATTTGTTCACCAATAACAAAAAAACAACCCTCCCAAAAAAAAAATTTATTTGACGAAATTCCATCGAATATTGATGGTATTGCGAAAAAAAACATTAGGGCTAAAATAGATTTTTAAAAATTTTTTTAATTGTGGATCGATTTTCAAAATCTAACGTTTGTTTTCTTAGTTACATCATTTCCAAGCTATCTAGTCAGGTTTCGGAGTCAATTTCCAAATTTTTTCGTTTTTCGACCCTCATTTTCTCTCTTTGCCTCTTTTTTGCCCAATGTTAAATTAAAATAGGAAAATCGATTTCTTTCGCAATAAAATCAAGATTTGATGGAATTTATCAAATGAAAATATTTGGGGAGGGTGAATTTTTTGTTACTGATGAAAAAGCACTTACGGATATTTCCGAGATCTAATTTGTTTAATAGCAAAATATCCGTCGGCAGCAAAACGTGTAACAGTCAGTAGATCAAGCAGGATTGCGAGCTCACAGTTTCTCCACCAACTGTAATATAAAGCTAATTCACTGACTGAATAACGAAAAGCGTATTATTCATAATATTTAAATAGTAAGTAATAATATATAATATTTAAATATTAATTAATAACATTTATAATAGTAAGTAATACATGTACCATATAATATTTAAATGTTCATTGCTAATATTTAAATAGTAAGTAATAATATATAATATTTAAATGTCCCTCCAGGGCTTCCGTATTCCGTATTAAGAAATAATATATAATATTTGAATATTAATTAATAATATTTAAATAGTAAGTAATAATATATAATATTTAAATGTCCCTCCAGGGCTTCCGTATTCCGTATTAAGAAATAATATATAATATTTGAATATTAATTAATAATATTTAAATAGTAAGAAATAATATATAATATTTGAATATTAATTAATAATATTTAAATAGTAAGTAATAATATAATATTTAAATGTCCCTCTAGGGTTTCCGTAGTTCCATGAACATGCGACAAACCCATATGCCTCGGGCATCACAAATACTTACATAGCATGTCTGTCTGAACTGTGGTCCCGTATCCATATGACATAGCCGTGGCCTGCATGTCGCGCCTTGGGGCGAGGCATGGACACTAAAAAAATAGATATAGTAGATGGAAAAACTTTAACGAAAAAACTTTAACCGGATACACGGACGTACGGACGGACGTATGCCAAAATGCCGACGATATCGCGCTTTCTGCAAGCGGGTGCGACAATGATGATAAACACCCATGTGAAGTATGAAGGTAATGGGTGAAGCAGTTGCAGAGATATAGTACACAAAAAAACTTTAACAAAAAAATTCAAAGTAATTTGATCTTGACATTGGGCACAGGGGCCGCACGGTTGGGGGGTAGAATGAAAATATGGATGATGATAAACATCCATGTGAAGTTTCAAGGTAATGGGCGAAGCAGTTGCAGAGATATAGTATAAGGAAAAACTTTTAACCAAAAAAACTTTAACCAGACGTACATGTACGTTAAAAAGTTAACGTTGAAAATGGCTAAGTCAATTACGTAGAAATAATAGGTGAAGGTAAAAGAAATTGGTCACATGTTAGGATAGTTTATTTTTTGTGGTATGGCACCCCTTTGGTTATGAAGCTGTGAAATTTTGGTTTTTGGTGGTCCTAGGTGTTACAGTACCAAAAAAATGGACTTAAACACGAAAACTTAACATTGTAAGCGCGAAAACTTAACATTCAAAATGGCTAAGTCGACTGGGCGGAAAAAATGGGTCAAATTAAAAAGAAAGTAACATGTTGGATAGTAATATGTGGTGGGCACCCCTTGATTAATGAACTGTTGAAAATTTGGTGGTCCTAGGTGTACAGTACACAAAGAATGGACACAAAAACGAAAACTTAACATTGTAAACGCGAAAACTTAAACATTGAAAATGGCTAAGTCGACCATGCCGGAAAAATTGGGGGGGTCAAGTTAAAAAAAAAGTAACATGTTGGATGTAATATGTGTGGGCACCCCTTGATTATGAAGCTGTGAAAATTTGGTGGTCCTAGGTGGTACAGTAACAAAGAAATGGACTCAAAAACGAAAACTTAACATTGTAAACGCGAAAACTTAACATTGAAAATGGCTAAGTCGACTGCGCGGAAAAAATGGGTCAAGTTAAAAAAAAAAGTAACATGTTGGATAGTAATATGTGGTGGGCACCCCTTGATTATGAAGCTGTGAAAGTTTGGTGGTCCTATGTGGTACAGTAACAAAGAAATGGACTCAAGCACGAAAACTTAACATTGTAAACGCGAAAACTTAACATTGAAAATGGCTAAGTCGACTGCGCGGAAAAAATGGGTCAAGTTAAAATAAAAAGTAACATGTTGGATAGTAATATGTGGTGGGCACCCCTTGATTATGAAGCTGTGAAAGTTTGGTGGTCCTAGGTGGTACAGTAACAAAGAAATGGACTCAAACACGAAAACTTAACATTGATTGTGGACGCCGCCCGCCGCCCGCCGCCCGCCGCCCGCCCGCCGCCCGCCCGTCCGGCTTTTGCCAATCCAATAGCCTGGATTTTTTTTAAAAAACCTGGCTAAAAATATTAAATTTATCATTAAATTGAAAGTTTCTCCCTCAAAGTATACTTTGCTAGATAAGTATACTTTGCAATGTTGGTGAAATCGGCTACAGGTATATAAATGCTGCAATACATATACAAATGTATGAGACACGCCATGTGATTTTTACCTCCAAGCGTCTCCGTAATTTCATGAAACACGTTCACAAAATTTACAATAAAAATGTTGTCAACGTAGACTTATTTAATAAAATTACGCAGATGTACGAAGGTACAAAATCACATGGCGTGTCTCATATGTATGCGTTGTGATCATGTAAAGACATTTAACCAATATATGTTCTATGCAGTCAAGTTGTATAATCACGTGGTTACAACAGCAACAAGTACTGAAACTTCCAGAAGCCCTCCGATTCAAAGTACGTAATTATTCTTTTATTTTGTCCTTATTATGTAACGGATTTCGATGAAATATTGCGCACCACTGAAACGCGTCTTGTTAAGCTGTATTTGGTGGTCACTGTACTTTGGCCCAAACTTCTGTCGTTCTTGCGAGGAATCTATTTCCGTGTCTACTAAGTAAGTGCCGAACTCCCGGGACCACCAAATGCAGCTCATGACGACGCGTTTGCTGCGCCATATTTCATCCGTTTCCTATTAAGAAAAATATCAAATAATACTTACTTTGGAGTGGGCGCGCTTTCCATATTTTCAGCTATTGTTGATGTTGTTGTAACCACAATGCTGCTCATTGGCAGTTGAAGCCATAGCAATTGAACGATGCGGTATCGCTGTCTGGTTTAGAGAGGTTTTACTGTATTTGATTGTCCGGTTACCGCAAGTGGTAACGACCGCACTTCTCACCAATGCGGCCCGGGTTCGACACTGGAACGGGGCAGTATGCGAGATGGTATGGTGGTCGGCAGACCGGACAAGTGGGTTTCCTCCGGGCACTCCCAAATTTTCCCTCCCACGTTAAGGATCTCCCGTACGCCCCCATCTCTGGTAAAGCAAGTATCTGTATACAGTTCAACCTCTCTACAACAGCCACCAATGGGAAGACGCAAAACTGGCTGTTGTAGCGAGGTGGCTGTTGTAGGGAGGTTAATTAAATTTTAACGTCCACTGATTATTTATTTTCTTCGATAATTTTCATCAAAAACATGCTTTGGCAGCATTTTAGAATCATTTCCAATGGAAATGATTCTAAATTGCTGTCAAAACATGTTTTTATTGAGACAGAAGGCAAAAGCAACAGCAGACGACAACTTTCGTGCTCAACAGTCTAAGGGTTAGATACAGAGGAAATCATCCATTTGGAATATAAAATAGTGGCTGTTAAAGAGAGGGTGTTGTTGTAGAGAGGTGGCCGTTCGTGGAGGTTCGACTGTATTAACTGTTCTCGCGCTTCTTTGAAGCTATTTACACCAGTAAACCATTATGTTATGTGGTTTCAATAAGTTAGTTTTATTGCCGATGATATCAGCAAATCAGCAAGGAAATCATACCATATGCTGGCGTTAGCCCGTAATAATCACATTTTGGTGTTTTACATGTACATTGTATAATTTGGATTCTACACATGTGCTACATCAACATTGGTCTAGTAATTGTATATTACAGGTGTGTGTGCATTTTTAGTGGTAGGAGTATCTGCATAAAACTTACTGATCACACTCATGTGGTTTATTTATGTAAATCATATTCCCATATACTTTACATGGGGCCTCAAGAAGGGTACAACCACCTTAAAGGTGTTTTCCGATGCATTTCCCGGTTTTCCAGTTTGCAGTACACCTCGGTCACAAGTCTATATGTCCTACACATCGAGTGAGACGTCATCAGGAACTGTTGTGCAATATAGTTGCAATTGTCCCATCCCGAGCTACGCCGGTCCCGCGTCCAGTGGCGACCCGACCATTCGCTGCCTATCCGACGGTACCTGGAGTGCTTTGAACTTCGCCTGCAACAGTAAGCCTATTTATGTGGGCAATACTACGGGTGATTGATAGATGGTCAGTATCTTGGTGTCATATGGGTATTCTGGTGGAATTTTGGGTAGATTTGGGTGTATTTCGTTGGTTTTGGGTAATTTTCATACTTTTGTGCAACTACTAATGCTCAATCATTACACACGACAGAAATCGTCAATTATCTACACATTCACTGTTCAAAACTTTCGGACCCCTTTTATACTGTCAAAATTACCGTAGTTATACGTGTACTAACTCGCGGGAGGTGACGGACATTGTAAATGGTATGCACCCAAATCACCAGATATACCCAAATAACCCATAAAATACCGAAATATGAACCGTTCTTCAAGAACCTGTTGGCAGTACGGGAGACCATCGCAATTCATTATACACCACCGCCAGCCCTAATCCTGCCAATACATGTCGTTGTCAATGTTGTCATTTCAAAATACATGGATATTGTTTATTAAATCAAGCAGCTTGATTGACTGAGTCTGAGCTGTGCTACAGCTCAGACTCAGCCAACCAAGCTGCTTGATTTCGAGTTAAGATACGATTGCCGGTAGATGCTCATAAACGTTGACACCTGGTAAAGATCAACGCCGGCGAGTGTGTATTTTACATCAGTGTATTTTACATCAGGGGTGATGTTTTGTCATATTTATTTAACTCATTTATTTATTTAGCTCGTTTGCTGAGAGTAGGTAAATGTCCCGGATTTTTATGAAATATGGCGCATCAAACGCGTCTTGTTAAGCTGCATTTGGTGGTCTTTGTATTTTCGCCTCGAACTTTTGTCGTTTTTTCGAAGAATCGATTTCCGTGTCTACCGACAAGGAAATCGATTCTTTGCAAAAACGACATAAGTCTCTCCGAACTCCATAGACCACCAAATGTATCTCATGAAGACGGGTTTGCTGCGCCATATGTCATCAAAATTCGTTGCATATTAAGGAATATATCAAATAATACTTACTTTGGAGTGGGCGACGTTGTTGTTGTTGTAATCACGTGATCATGCACCTTGATTAAATCACCATACACGTAGTTGTTACTTTCTCTTTACTGCATACGTACATGTATATCAGCACACATTACAGCTTGTATTTTAAGCATTTGCGTTAAATTATTTAATCAAAATGAACTAATTGCTGAACAATAGATTGGACGTATTGGATTGTTAAGGAACTAAATGCTGCGGTCATTAACGCTCCCTCGCATTTAATTTTAATTCCAATATGTGAACAATAACTTATACATATTGGATTTTAAGGAACTAAAAGCTGCGCTTATTAACGCTCCCTCGCATTTTATTCCATAAAATCCAAGATATGAACAATAACTTATACATATTATAGTTTAAGGTCGCTAAAGCTCAGTTCGCATTTAAGTCCTTAAACATCCAAGATGTGAACAATAACTTATTGTTTACACTAGTTTCTCTACCAATGAATGGACAGCTGTTCGTCTCAATTAATCGCATATTGCGACGCTTTCGCCAATATCTATTAAATTAATTTTGAAATGTTCAGCCGCTACATGTATATTTAGAACTTATTTTACGCCTTGTTCTCATCAGTTCACCGGACGCAAAGCATATTACCCCCCACACACGCCAATCACATGTTACATGTAGTATAGGGATTCGAAATCACGTTCATGGGCGGAGCTTCGCGACTGGGCTGGGTAAACAATTAGTACGTCATAGTTCACAAAAAATATGAACTATAACTATTACTTAAGTGTATACATTTACAGCCGACTGCTACACGGAGCCGGCCCGGTACTCGTACGCAGGTCTGTATAGGGTTACGGTATCGGGCGTGCCCTGTCAGAGATGGGACGTCGACACACCCAACGAAAACACTGTATCCAAGACCGACGACAACTTTCCCGATGGCGACATACACGCCGCCGGCAACTACTGTAGAGATCCATATGATCCAAGATCATTGGAATTCTTACCACCGTGGTGTTATAGTACGGGTACAATGAGATGGGATTATTGCGGTGTACCAAAATGTGATGATTGTTTATAAATATTAGGAGTTGTACGGAGCCCCGCAGTGGACATATACTTCTTTTTATTATTAATTCGTTCCCACGAAATAACAATTTGTTCCTTCAATTTAGAAATTCGTTCCCATGAATTAACAATTCGTTCCCGCAATTTAACAATTCGTTTCCACGAAATAACAATTCGTTCCCACGCGAACGAATGAATTGTTATATCGTGGGAACGAATTGTTAATTCGAGGGAACGAATTGTTAAATTGAGGGAACGAATTGTCATTTAGTGGGAAGGAATTGTTATTTCGAGGGAACGAATTGTTATATCGTGGAAGCGAATTGTTAAATTGAGGGAACGAATTGTCATTTCGTGGGAACGAATTGTTAATTCGAGGGAACGAATTATTATATCGTGGGAACGAATTGTTAATTCGAGGGTACGAATCGTCAAATTGAGGAAACGAATTGTTATATCGTGGGAACGAATTGTTAATTCGAGGGAACGAATTGTCAAATTGAGGGAAAGAATTGTTATTTCATGGGAACGAATTAATTTAAAAAAAAATCATGTCCCCTGCGGGGCTCTGTAGAGTTGTGTTGATTGTTTATAAATATTAAGAATTGTATTTATGTTACATTTTTACATTTCAGAAGAATAAAACCATCTGGAAACAGATTCGCATAAGCATTTGCTTTCTTTTCATCATTACTGTGTAGCTTAAGGCTCAAATGAGCTATTGTTAGTATTACCGCTTTTCGTCCGTCGTCGTCCGTCGTCGTCCGTCGTCGTTGTCCGTCCACAATTTCAAACGTCTTCTCCGGAACCGCTGGCCAATGTTTGTCAAACTTCACGCACATGGTACATAGGTAGGGGAATTACATATTTGTTAAAATGGAGGTCGTCGCCAATCCAAGATGGCCGACGTTTTAAAAATAGCACAAATTATTACAAAAATCTTCTCACAAACCGCCAGACGGATTTCGACGAAACTTGGCAGAAATGATCGATGGTAAAATGGCCGCCATCTAAACCAGGGCTCCAGATAAGGAATTAGTAGTTGAGTATTTTCACTTCATCACTTCTGAAGCAATTGGGTACTTCCAAATTTTAATTGGGTAGATTAAAATCACACTACTGCGTACACAACAACAGATAGCAATTATTGAATAGTTTGCTTCGAAATGAAAACATGTCTTGGCATTTCATTAGAATTGTCTCCTTGGAGACAATTCTAATGAAATACCAAGATGTGTTTTCATGGAAATTATTGTTTCCTGCTGCATGATAAAGGTACCACAAAATTGTTATTACTTTTTGATACTCGCTACTTCGGATTTCAATTAGGTTTTTGGTAATTTTAATTGGATATTTAAGCAAATACGCAGCTTATCTGGACCTCTGTAAACAATAGTTAAAATTCTTACCAAATGTTCTCACGAACTGATAAACATTTTTAACGAAACGTTGCGGTAATGATTGATATACAATGCTCTTTCAGATTTGTTAAAATGGTGAGCTCGGGGTCAAACGTGGGCGTTGTCAGGGTGGTCAAATAGGGGTAAACATTTATGAACTTGCAGACAAATGTTGATAGAACTTGGTATATATAATCGACAGTCCGTGCCGTTTTTTATTTACTTCATAATAGGGATGATAATTTCAGGTGAGCGATACATGCCCATTTGGGCCTCTTGTTTTTTTTCTCAAAGTATTTCATATTCATACAGATAAACAGATATACAGATGCAGTATATGGATACATAAATGACATGAGAATCACAATTTGTTTTTTCCTATCGAGGAAACTAGATTGCAATTAAGGTATTAGGTGATAGATAGATAGATACACTTGACTTCAATGATAATTGCTTCATAAGAGTGATGATGTGGATATTGTATTGTTACTGTATAATATATGGAGCATTGAGTTGTCATCTCCGCCATCTTTGTATGTACAAGCCATCGTACAATTCCACCACTTCGTGCGTTTGACACATACAGCAAATAATATGACAGTAAACCAAATAAGAATTGGTGCAATACATAATAGACATATATCACAACGGCAAGCTATACATGTTATGTCAGCAAATTATACAAAAGACGAGATATCAGAGCATTTCTCCCTTCAATCACAAACAACATTTTGATGTGTAAACTTTTCAATGTTATAATGATTCATGTTGTTAAAAACACAGGCACAAACCTGTCCAGAAAGCTGAGATATTTTACAGTTCGGTGTAACATAATTGATAGGAGTCGGTTCCACTGGCTTTTCTACATGTGATTAGCTACATTATATCATATGTTCTACTTCACATTTTGAGTTCTTTGTCAAATGGCAGAACAGGTGAAACTAGCTAATGGCTGGAACACACACAGATGGCCGACTTGGCCACTCCATGTGCCGCATAGGATACAGTAATGAGGCAGTATTCACATATATGCTATATATACATGTATATTCCATCACGTTTACGAAGCAATTATCTTTGAATCAAACGATGATGAGGTATAGAACGGGTCCTTAAGAAGATTGATTTAGTTTGTCCTTATTATGTAACGGATTTTGATGAGATATGGCGCATCAAACGCGTCTTGTTAAGCTGCATTTGGTGGTCTATGTACTTTGGCCCAAACTTCTGTCGTTTTTGCGAAGAATAGAGTTCCGTGTCGATTCGTCGCAAAAACGACATACGTAAGTGCCCAGCTCCCGGGACCACCAAATGCAGCTCATAAAGACGCGTTTGCTGCGCCATATTTCATCACAATATGTTGCCTATTATGGAAAATATCAAATAATACTTACTTTGGAGTCGGGGCGCTTTCAACACTTTCAGCCATTGTTGTTGTTGTTGTAACCACGTAATCATGCACCTTTATATTACGATGGTCTAAACGGAACACCGTCATTATAGTTGCAGACATGTAAGTTATGTATATTTACATGCATGTACATGTACATTAACACAGACTGTGGATGCATTAACAGCAGGGGCGGATCCAGCATTTGAGGAACGGGGGGGGGGGGGGGGGTGTTGTCTAGTTGCGAAGGTAACTCTTGCAATCTACTCCCGTACCGTCCGTAGCTATCTACGGACGGTACGGGGGTAATTGCAAGAGTTACCGTTCGCAACTAGGGGGTTATTCTATTTTCGAGCTCTTCAAAATGCACTTTCCTGTGCTTTACGGAATTTAAATTCAGACTCCAACTGGTGGTAAACTGTCATCTATGTAAACTCCGTGGCTGAACGGGGGGGGGGATTGCAAAACCCCGCCCCCCCCCCCCCCCCTCTAGTTCCGCCCCTGAACATTGCGATCACGTTGTCGAGATTTCTGCAAATTGGCTCGATAGACATGAGGTACATGTATATACGTGTCAAGTAAACCAAATAAAACACCGTTTTCTAATTCAAATAGCGAAAATGATGTGTAAACCGCACGACATGCATTAAAAAACGGCCGGCGTTTAAATTGTCGGAAGCCGGGTATTTAAACAAAAATATCGTTTTCGCGTACATGAAAAATACAGTACCAAACGATATTTGTTTCTATGCATATCGTTGTACACAATGATCGTTTTCATTGTGTTTTGTTTTCTTCATTTTATTTAGTTTTGAGACAATCTTCGCTGTGCATGCAACAGTAATTGTGTCTACTGTCTGTTTCACGAAACCTGCCCAAATTTTACGGCTACATGTATATTGTTTTCGATGATATTAAATTTTATCAAAATTTAAGAATGAGGCTTCTTTTTATTTCGTTAAATTTTGTCCAATATTGATTTTATTACGAAAAATGAGTTCTCTATGAGAATTTTACATGGGGAAAAAAGAGGTGAAGAACCTGGAAATTGATTATGAAACCTAGCTAGATAGCTTGGGAATGATCTACATGTAACTACAATGTAAGACGAAAGTTACATTTTGAAAATCGGTCCACTATTTCTAAAATTAAAACAATTTCCCCATGTTAAATCACCATAGACATCTTCACTCTGTGAAGGTGTCTATTGGGATTTAACATGTGGAAATTGTTTTGTTTTTCGCAATAAAATCAATATTGGACGAAATTTCAAGAAATCAAAAATAGGCACATTCTTAAATTTTGCCATAATTGAATATTATCGACAAACAATTGTTTTTGCATTTTTTATATAGCCATATAATTTGTGCAGGTTTCGTGAAACAGACAGTAGAAGAAGAGTACTATGATGATGATGGCACACATGTTGAAGTAACGGACCGAGGTCTATAAATACATTAAATATGCATAAAAGCATCAATAAATGAAAAACAAATAAGCTAATTTTTTTGTTTTTGCCCCCTCCATATACTCCAAATGGAGTATATGGAGGGGGTACATTTTTTTAATGTATTTATAGACCTCGGTCCGTTACTTCAACCTGTGTGATGGCATACACTGAATCGTTTTTCCCACCAACAATGTTACGGTGTCGCAAAATATAGCGAGATGGCCTATTAGCTCCTAATATATAATGAATATTTTAATGACGAGTATCTTGGCAAGTTATTGGTGTAACGTGCACCCGTGTACACGTGGTAACATGGTGCACGTCTCGTGAACGGACGAGAACAATGTCTGACATCAGTTATACATGTAAATATAGCGCTGTACTTATTGCAACATTTATTGATTATTGTATATTATGGCGAAAGCGCTGCCACGAAGTGCTGTTGTTTCATTCGGCCTAGAAAATACGACACACAATAAGCTCGTATTCTTTAGCAATAGTCGGCATATCAACAAATAACATAAGCTTACATAAGTTCCGTCAGATAACAATCATAATAAACATTCATTCACCATTACCCCACGCATTGATTGGCATTAGTATACATTTTATATCAAACGTAACTTTCCAAACTGATATCAGAGGCGATAACCGTGTTTCCTTAAAATGTTAACGGACATTACTATTTATACTCTGTATTTATTTGTTCAGTAGCCTATTTCATCAACATTGCAAAGTATACTTTACTAGCAAAGTATACTTTGAGGGAGCAATCATTGATTTTTCCGAAATGCATTATTTCATGCAGAACTAACGATTGTGTATATTTGATGATTACAACTATGCAGAATTATTATATTGAATTTATTACATTATCACAGCCATTAAATGGCTATGATAATGTAATAAATTCAGTATAATAAAAATTAATACATTTTTCAAAAAATTGAAAATTTCTCCCTCAAAGTATACTTTGCTACTAAAGTATACTTTGCAATGTTGATGAAACAGGCTGCAGGTGACGTATTTTATTAGTATAAACAATTAAAATATACCATTCCTCATTTGCATATGATAATAGCCTGATACCATCGCGCGTCACTATCAGTAAAATAAATATTACTAAATGATAGAACTGGTGGAATCGTGACACAATTATACACTTATTTAATTCCTATAAAGAATAGTTTGTGCCTACTGAATGGGCATGCACCTTTAACAAATATAAAAGAATAAACAATATGATGTATCATTATTTCATGCCATTTATACCATTGTCATACTGCTATCTGTATACCACTGGCAGGGATTCCGCTGGCGAAAATAAAAAAATCGCCACTTCAAAAAAAAAAAAAAAAAAGATAAGAAAGGAATAACCAATGGGATAAAAATAAACAATTGGCGATAAAAAATTACAATTTTGGAGAAAAAAAAAGAAAATTGTAATTTTTTATCGCCAAATCTTTATTTTTATCGCCAATTGCGAAAGTGGCGATCGCCAGCGGAATCCCTGCACTGGAGAATAATTCATATAAGCTTTTATAAAGCGTGTTGTTTTCTAATCTTGTCTTGCACCCATTTTATGAATGTATGCTTGCACGTGTTCAATACTGAATTAAAGAAATTGTTGCTTAAATTAACAATAATTACTGGTAGTCATGCATGTCCCCGGGGCTGCATACACCAACAAGACGCATACATGTGTCGGCATGTTATCACATCTTTGATACATGTTCGAGTTTTGTTTCTGCATTTACAGAGCACATGGTACACAGTTAGATCACGTTCGTCCCCATGTACGATCGATAATCCGCTCGCTAAAGCTCGCGGATTATCTCCTCGTACGTGCGTGCGAACCGTGATCTAAATGTGGCTTATTGAATTTCTGTTAAAATCATCGCACGTGCTCGACCATTAGTTACAGTTGTCGACGTATTGTTACTAGCCGACTAATCAGGATCTACAGTGTTTCTATATAATATGAGACACGCCATGTGATTTTGTACCTTCGGACATCTGCGTAATTTCATGAAATACGTAAATGGCGGCAAACGTTGACAACATGTTTAGAGTACATGGGGAATTATATTCGGTATGTACTCTGAAAATCTTGTCAACTTTTGTCTTTATTGATGAACAATATTGTAAATTTTGTAAACATATTTAATGAAATTATGCAAATTATGCACGGTTCCCAAATGAAATAAACGTGAACTAATGGCAAACGATGCGAAAACGATCGTTTTGTATAGCGATATGCATAGAAACGAACATCGTTTGTTTTGTTGCGTACCTAAAATAGTCGTTAGATATCCGGTTTTAAACTATTTAAATGCATATCGTGTCTGTCAACGCATCGTTTTAATATCGTTTCCATTGTTTTTAATAGTAAATGATGTTTTCGTTGGTTTAAAAATAACACGTTTAAACCAACGATATCGTTTACTAAGACGATGTCAAAAGGATGTGTGAATGATAGGCAATCGTTCGTTTGTGGAACCAGGAAGAAATCCGGGCTGACTGATGAAAACGCTAATCATTGATTGCATTAATCACTTTCGATCAATGCGTATGGAGATGTCTAGAACAAATACACATTATCACTGAATAATTCCAGCACAAAAATATTTACACAATTCCCTAACATTTGATTGGCCCGTACCAAGTCTCTGTCCAAAGTTTATATCCCAGTAAACTCCCACGCCGAACTACTTTCCGTAACCGTGAGGCGCAGTTAAAATAATTCTTAAGAAAACGGAAAATAAACACATTTTCTTGATGAATTTATTTCAAATGCTGGAATTATAAGGAATGAATGGCATTTTTGTGGAATTTATCGGCGATATAAACTTGGAAAAGTCGCGGGAATACTGGACGAGGCCTTCCGGCCTTCGTCCAGTATTTCCGCGACTTTTCCAAGTTTATACCCCGATAAATTCCACAAAAGGCCATTCATTCCTATAATGATGCAACTTAGTCGTTATCACACAGTTCAGTACTTTCAGTAATTTGCTTTCACTTTATTCCGCAAGGGATGGCATAGATTAAATCTTCTGTATGCGATAACTTGGTACATATACCTCCGCACAGGTCGGAGACATATAATACATTGTATACATCACTAACTTGCACAGGAATATAAATATTGAAAGTAAGTAGATACCCATACATATGGAAGCGTCCTGGTGCCAATCTTAAAATAGCTGTTATCTCCTAATTAGGAGATACTAACTCCTAATTAGGAGATCTTAACTCCTAACCTAATTAGGACTTACTATATGTGTCAATGCTAAAATAAATTCATCTCCTAATTATGCGATACTAACTAATTGCAGCGCTGACTATATATTTATGTATTTTGATGTAAATATTCCGTTCAGATTTTGGGATTTTCCACCCAATGCAGTAGGTTACATGCGGGATCGAGGGGGCCCGTTGGCTCGGCCTTAAATCACCTTATCTGGAACCGTAATGCCATCGTAAATTTTACCCTTCACATTAATCCCAACCAAAGCAATTTGAAGTTGGTAATAAAAGAAAGACCTTTACATGAACCACCGGTCACAATTTTAATAAATCTAAAACAGCATCAGCGGTCGATAAATTGTGTAAAGTGTCGTTCAGATCGGCTGGTCAGTTCATGAGAACAGTGTTAAGAATTTGACCCACCTTTGGGATGGCGGCCATCTTGGATTGCGTGGCATCGACATTTGTATTATATTTGAAAAGGCTTCGGCAATGAATCATATCTGTAACATTTACCGTATGACTTCATTATAATCTCAGAGTGGCCAACTTTTAATAATCTTAGAACTGTTTTAGATTTAGTGTATTTTCATATCGATAACTGGAGATTTCAAACTCATGCTAAGGTAATTATTTAAATTTAATCATGCATATTGTGTAATATTCAAAATAATGTGAATGTAATATAGGAGTGAGTGGAAGTGGAAGGCAAGCCAGATATAATAATGGCCATCTTGAAATTATCTAAATATGGAACATACCGCATGTACCGATACACTACTTAAGACGATAAACTATGCATTATATCCATTTACATGTATAGCGCACACTGGGGTGATATTCTTCGCAAATTCATTAAATAACAGAGCTACCGGGCAAATGGCAGGCGTGTGGTGGTTATCTTCAATATTTCGGTGAATGTCTGAACTGTCTTAACCCTTTCAACACCACAGACCTCTATAGAGACAATGTTTGCAAACAGTGCAGATCCAGATGAGTCGGCTCGTAACGAGCCGTCTCATCAGGATCTCCACTGTTTGTTAATAATTTTAAACGTCGTACAAATTACCCTTTTAGAAGAATGGGATAATTTGAATGAACAAAATTAATGAAATAGCGTAAAACATTGGCATGGAACATCCTATTAAGTTACTTGGTGTTGAAAGGGTTAAACAAGACATTTAATCCAAAAGTGTACACGTATGCTGCTTTTCTAGCATATTTTCAAATTAATTATTGTTAGATAATAACAAAAAACGAACCGGCAACACTTGTTTTTGGTCTTCCTGCAAATAACTGCCATTTTGGGTGCCATAATGCTTTCGTATGCATGATTAAAATGAATATTATCATTTCTATTAAATGTTCTGTACAAAACATACAGTCGAACCTCCCCGAACGGCCACCTCTCTACAACAACACCCTCTCTATATCAGCCGCTATTTTATATCCCAAATGGATGATTTATCTGCATCTAACCCTTATACTGTTGAACACATGTGTCGTCTGCTGTTGCTTCTGCCTTCTTTCTCAATAAAAACATGTTTTGACTCAGCATTTTAGAATCATTTCCATTGGAAATGATTCTAAAATGTTGCCAAAGCATGTTTTGATGAGAATTATCGAAGAAAATAAATAACATACGAACGACAAAATTTAATTCAGCATTAGCCTCCCTACAACGGCCACCTCTCTACAACAGCCAGTTTTACGTCTTCCCATGGGTGACTGTTGAAGAGAGGTTGCACTGTAGTACGATTTGTTGATTACATGTGTATTTGAAGTTACGCCCTTGCATTTCTTAGGTAGGTAACCACATTGTTTGACGCCGTCTTGTAGTTTAATGTTAATGCGCCCGGGCACACCTCTGTATTAGTATCTGTAATTATACAAATGTACAAGGAAGCACAACAATAAGGTTTGTACTGTGAGTAGAATATGAGTGCCCTTTTCAGACTTTGCTCCTTGCCTTATACATGTATGTGACTGTGACTGGAGAACTGGGGTTTATGGGATTTGTGAGCAGTATAGCTCCTGATCAAATAGCACACTCCTGTATCCTGTAGCGATTTATATTGCGTGTTAGGGTGCGGATGTACATGCTGATCTGGATCTACATTGGTCGCACAACCCATAAGCCCAATTTCTCCAGTCACAGTCACATATGTCCTGTCTATAGCATGCAATATTGAGTAAATCTGCATGTCTGTATATGTTTGGTTGAGATATAGTTCCATCTGCATCAGCATCATTATTACTCATAAGTTTGCATGCACTGACGAGTATTTTGATGAATACATGTCCCGATATAATCCATTTGTGTTTGAAACTACGTTAAAAACACCCCCATTTGCAAAATATTTGGAACGGCCCTCAAACGTTGCATACGCATGACAGTTATCTTTAAAATATTAATAAAAATCAGATAGCACTTGTTATGTAACAAAACTATTGCAAGAAAACGTGAACATTTTATTGTTGTCGAAATTGGTCTACAGTAGGTTAATGTAAGGCACCGCAAATAGTAAAATATAGTAAATAACTGCAAATGTTACATGTTTAAACAATATACTTGCTGGAAAGTGTGTCTATATGCAGCAGGTTTATTTCGCGTGGAAAAAAGGTTACTGCATAAATCAATATGAAATGTGACTCCTTAATAGTTTCTCCGGCCTCCTGTAACTTTAGTCTCCAAAGTTGAAATATGTTAATACATAAATGCATGTGAATATAACAGAGAATGCATAGAACATGAACATACGAATGATACAATGAGCTCAAAGTAAACACACAAATACACATACACTCACACACATACACCATAATCAAACTATTTACAAGATACGTACCAAGGGTGGACATAGTATTGCAATTTATACACATTGCGTTTATCTTTTGCACTACATTATCCTCGGACTGTCCGTTGTGTTTGCAGATGGACCTCACATGAAAGTCAACACAATGTAATATTTAACACCTGGTAAGAGCTACCACCAATTGTCCTGCACGATGGTAACTTTTGAACTCTTATAATTACCTAATGGTATAAGTAATCCAGTATATTGTATATGCAAATATACAAAGAATGGGTTCTTCATAATTGCACTGAGACGATATGCATGTGCAAGTGTCAATGTGATGCATTCTGGGACCTCGATTGTTGTTCCACTAATAGTGTTTTGAACAGAGAAATCCGGCCACATGAGGGTCAACGTAGGGGAGTACCAAGTGCCAGTTATATCGAGGTTAGTAATACTTTGTGGGTATGTGATGTTGGTATGGGATGGACATGCAGTACCGGAATCATAACACAAGTTTTGCCATTCGTTACCTCGAAGTACGTCGACTCATTCTGATAGCCAGCATAACCGTGAGGCATAACGTTAATACACACGTTGTAAATATCGCGTGTTCCCATGAAAGATTAATATCGAGGTTGAAACGACGTTCCTCTGGTGCTTCAGTTACCGAATGATATACGAACGAAGGCAGAGTTGATGCTTTTATAACATTGGCCTGTTGCAGAACAAGAATAGCTGTTGTTAACTTACGTATTTTGAAAGAAGTCCAAACCAGAGACATTGTTGATAAAATGCATACTGCCATAGTTGAAAATATAAGAATAGCGTTTGTATCAGGCCAGTCAGTGTCCAGAGATATTTCACCTTGTAACAATGGGTCAGCCAGATTCTGAAAAATCATTGCATCCCGTTTAGCAGCATCAGCCATTTTACTTAAACTTCAGTGGCTTTTCTGGTCATTAGCCAATACTGTATACATTTCAAGTTCGTACATTTGTAAATGTGGGACTGACATATTTAAAGGATTGGGTAACAGTGTATTAGCATAAATATCTCTAATAACAGTGTCATCGAAGAACTGTTGCAGTAGTGCTAAGTTAAATGGGTGCAGTTTTGTTATGTTTTGTGTGATATTGTGACAACCAGTTAACCTAGGTGCTATATAATGTCTCGGTGTCGTGACAGAACATAGGCATGGTACATTAATGATACAAAAGTCAGAACGTTTGAGCATTCGCTGATGTTGAGAGCAACGTAATGTCATTAGTTGAGTCCTATACACAATAAGAGATGTGGGGCTCAGCTCGATTAGTTTCTGCTCTATGACAGTATGTACAAACCGAAAGTCACACAAGCTATGAATCGCGCTTTTGCTCTTGGAGAATAACGCTAAGTGGCAAGATTCTGTGGTGGTTGGGATCAGCGGAAGACCAAATGAACAGTGTTTCATGTGCTTACCGTCACATTTCGAGAGTTCCTCGCTGGAAAGTGTGGCATAATAGTGTTGGTCGTGAGTGAGTATACAATAGTCTGGGAGGTTTAGAAGTTGTGTTGCATGCTTGGAGGTTGAATTAATTGGGACTGCGTAGGATTTGGGTTTATCAAGTTCCATAGGGTGCTGTTGTTGGGTTAGTGGAAATTTGACGGTAATGTATATTTGTTTTTAGATTTTGCGTACAGAAATTCCCCAGAAGCATATATATTCTGTGGCGAATTGTGAGCCAAATAAAACCGAGGGTACCTATAGTTCAGGATTCGTTGAATGTCTATTAAGGTTGATGTGACCGTTACAGGGGGTATTACAATTGGTGACAATTCTCCTTTTACTAAGTCTATGATGCCTAATTTCATCAAACTGATGGTTGATATGATTGGATTCTGTTATTTGCTTAGTGAGAAGGCTCATCATGTTATTGAACGTCCTTTCCAAAGTTTCAAAATTTGCCTGTACCTGTTGATTCATATATACAATTTCCATTTCATTGTTTCTTATGCCTTTCATTAGGTTATCCACGAGTTTCTAGTGAGTGCATTGATGTGCTGTGCCAGGACATTTACGTCGTCTGCTGTGGCTAAGCCAAATAGTGATTTTGATATTTGCCCAACGAACCCAAGCAAGGCTCTTCGTGATCTGGCTTTAGCGGGCTTACCTTTAGGCAATAGATTGTTAATGGTGGTCAGTGTACTGTTGATCCGTACGGCAGTTTCTGTCCTTACCGTGTTAATCTGGGCCAATACATTGTTTATTATAATACAAGTGTTATTGTCTTTGTGACACGTGCCGACATGTTCTGATGCATGCGTTGATCCAGCGAAACCAAGAATAAACATTGTCAGGAATGTAACTATCGAGCCGCTCCGAGACCAACCTGAAACGATACCAGGAATTAGCAAGGCATACTGCGATGAACCGGGGTGTAAGTCTTTCAGACTCACGTAGCACATTTAGACAACACATTTGATTTGTTACGGTGGCCCACGCAATACACCCTAGCCAATCTCTGTACCCTTTCGAAAGCCGGAACACAGGTCAACACGCAAATCACATCCGACATGTCTATACTCTGTAACCAAGATACTTACATATACTTAAAAAGGTTTACGGCGTTTCCTTCGTCGCCTACGTTCTCTTTGATTTGGGCCTGTTCTAATATGGTACTGTTATATCGCATACCTGGTTATTTTATTGGAAGTAAGCCAGGAATCTTGGCTGCCATCTTCCCATCTAACAAGATAGTTCGTAATCTTACTTTTGATGTCTCTTTTTTTTTTATCAATTCACAGCCGAACCAAACCTGGCCGTCTTTCGTGTTTGTGATTTTTTCCTGAGTGTCAGGTGGATTTACAGGTGTTAAGCTTACCTGTGTATCTGACTGGTCGTCAGTATTGTCCTTCTGAGATGGTTGGCTCCTTTCAGACTGAGAATTGGACTTACCTCTCTCAGCTGAGTCATCATCGTTGGACGTTGATTGGCCTACATCTGTGTTAGAAGCGGATGTATTCTGATCAGTAGGAACGTCAGAGTCATCACTCGTCTGAGACGTCGGATTTATGCCTGACTGAGAATTGGGTGTACCTCTCTCAGATGACATATCACGCTCAGTATGTGATGGACCTAAGTCGGTACCGGAAGCGGACGTGTTCGGATCAGTCCTGATGTGACCACCATCGCTCTTCTGAGACATCGGATTTATGCCATACTGAGAATTGGGCTTACCTCTCTCAGATAACTCCTCACGCTCAGAATGGGATGTTCTTAAATCGGTACCGGAAGCGGAAGTGTTCGGATCAAGAGGTGTTTGCGTTGCTCCCTCCATTTCGGGTTCTGGTTCGGATGATGAATCCGTAGTTTTTCGCACCTTATACATTTTCATGCGACATGCGTTGATGAAACAATTGGACTCATTATCGATTTCACAGTGTCGGAGCCAATATGCATAGTTAGGTCCGATGTCTGTTATATAATACGGTCCCGTGAATGTATCGGTCAATTTTGGTGAGAGACCAATCTGTGTCGCGTAGTTCTTCAGGAGTACCTTGTCTCTCAATTTATACTTGGGGCCTTCTTATCAAATCTCAGCTTCATTTTTGCCTGAGCTACTCGCTTGCTTTGTGAGGCCAACTCATGAACTATTTCCAGTTTACCTAGAAGCTCATTGAAGAAAAATCTAGCATCTTTGCTGAGAATTATTTTGGGGATTAGCTGTAGGTCTACGTGAAGCGGCATCGGTCTGCCGATTGTTGTAGTTCAATTCGAGCGGCCATCGTGTGTGTCGATGTAACAACGGTTGCAACTCCTTCGGATTCTGGGTCTGGCTCGTTGTGTTGAGCGAGTTGTTCGAGAATCTCCTCGTGGTTAATGGAGAATGTGTCTGGTTCGTCGTTGCTTCGTAGGTAGTATGTATTCCTTGGATTTGGCATTGACCGGTCTATTTTCCTCTGTACTCCACCAGTTTATTACGGCCACTGTGAGTTTGTGACGTACTATTTTCTTGATGGACAGAACCTGAGAAATGGAAAAACAGCAAATCTTTGAAATAACTTTATTGAATGTGGATCCGAATATGATTGACGGATTCACTGGAGTTGCCGTTTTTATAACCCAAATCTCGTTCGACAGACCGGAGAAACTGGAGGGCGTGAACAACCATTGTCCAATCAATTTTGAATTACCATATTTCTTTGAAATTGTTTCTTCGGGCAAATGCCACTGAAATCTCAGATCGGCATGATAGGTATGACGGATACCTTGATTTAATAGTTAAGACTGGACACATATAGTCTAATTTGAAATCTCCAATGGTCAATAATTATGTTTGCAGGCAACATGCAGACTATCAATGTCATTGTTTGCCCATTAACTTCCGTCCAGTAGAGGTGATACCGGTCACCTTCAATGGATTGTTATAAATTTCACTGACATGTTAATGAGCCTTTGTTATACTTGAAACATGGTGGTAACTTATGCAGATATTGTCGAATTTCCAAAATCATAGTTTGTTTGAAATTATGATTTTGTCAAAATATTGAAAATAACTGAAAATGTTACATGTGTAAACAATATACTTGCTGGAAAGTGTCCGTATGCAGCAGGTTTATTTCACGTGAAAAAAAAGGTTACTGCATAAACCCATGTGAAATGTGACTCCTTAATACATATAAACGGTGCCAGAACCTGTTGAGAGTTCGTCACGACCCGGCTCATTAGAATCTATAGCGTTTGTAAATATTAGACAAGAGGCATACAGGGTGAAAAGGGTTGCAACTGCCGTACACATAGAATATTTGCTGAAGGTTCCCAGACGAAAAAAACTAAAACTCAGTGAAAACGACCTTTTTGTACAACGATTATCATAGAAACAAATATCGTTTGTTTTGTTTTGTACGCACAAACGATAAAGCTGTTTAAATAGCTGGCGTTTGACTATATAAACGCTTCTACCTTCTTTGAACTAGAAAATGATGTCACACGTTTAAGCCAATGAAAACATCGTTTTCTAATTATAAACACTAAAACAATGCCAAAATGATGTGTAAACGACAGGCAATCATTCGTTTGTAGAACCAGGAACAAATCCTAGTTGTAGTTATTTTCCTCATCCGGTTGCGTAAATTATTGTGCAACGAACCTTGACATCAGGTACGCACTGGCTATGGGAGGTGATGTCAATGCTGCATAACGGGTGCGACGACCGCTTGAAACTGATCAAAGAGACGTCAATGTTGGAGCATATAACAGAGAACCAATTCGACGGTCTGCCCTCACCGAGGTAAATCAATGCATTAGTAAAGTCTTATCTTCCTATCTTACACATCGGATATACAGAAATTATTTGTTGAAATTTCCGAAACGAAACAAACGAAAGTGAATGGAAAAAACGGTCGTTATGCAAAGAAACGAGTATCGTTTGTTTTGTTGTTTATGCTAAAATATATATTGTCGTTTAGACACCCGGCTTTCAAACTATTTAAACGCCTGTAGATTATATCAACGCATCGTTTTGACATTATTTCCATTGTATTTAAAAAAGAAAATGGTATTTTCGTTGGTTCAAATGTGACACGTTTAACCAACGAAAACATCGTTTTTTAATTATTAAAACAAAAACGATGTCAAAACGATGTGTTATGGAACCAGGAATAAATCCGAGCTGTATAGACAGTGATCTACTGTACAGGGACACTGAGATTAATTTTGAAAAAGGCTGTGGGTGAATGCCCAGCCATTGATAAACGTTTGCTGTGGCACGAGGGAACTGTTCCCGTGTGCCGCGGCAAACGTTTACCCATGCCTGGACATGGTCGAACGTTATTGTTCCATTTCCGTCGGAAATATCATGCAATTTGAGGATAGATGCAGTGCGCATGCTTTCAGTATGTTGATAACTCGTTCCATTCAAACAGGTGATTTACGTATACATATTCCGGCGCAACAGTACACGTCGCGATCATACGCATGAATTTCCAAAATTTCAGTGCGACAATTGTGAACGAATCAGGGGCCCGTTTCACTACACTTCGTACGAATAAAATAAAATGTTCATAGGTGCAAATTTAGGATCGTCAGTACATTTCAATTGATGGGTTTACATTTATTGAACATAGGTTTACACGAAAACATTGTTAAATGTGAATCATAAGTTTGCACTTACGAACATTTTGGTCGCCGTGAAACGGCCCCCTGGTGACGTAACATTATTTGGCGCGTTCTAGTAACGTCATGAGACACATACATTGCGTAGGTGTTGGCTCGGCCCCGGAATGAGCATTGTCTACAGCCAATGTCAAATAACACGCGTTGTACGTTTCAACACGGCTGTGATCAGTGTCAAACAACGGCGGTCATGTAACACTACACTAATTGGCATAGACACCACAGCTAGCTCTGGTGTACTTGCTTGAAGGAATGACTTTATTTAGCATTATAATATGTTTCAAAGATAGCTTTGCACATGTGAGTGCATACATGTATCTGTTTCATGTACAGTCTGATCAGGATATGCACTGTTCGCCATTCTATCAATGAAACGCATGTTATGCTTCTAACAATAAATCTAGATAGTTATCAGGCTACAGGATTGTGCTATTGGAGCAGCCACATATTAGGAGCTGAAACAAGCTGTAATATGAACAAATACCATCATTATATAGGATAACACTGTTACGTCTAAGTATCCATGTATCATTCGCACTCATACTCAGTCCTTAACACGGTCTGACATACTGACACAGGTGAATGAACCAGCTAGGCTAAATTAACCGTCTCATAACTTGCTTAATTTGTGCACACATTTCGATTGCATTACAACTACTACTCATTTCGGAAAAAAACGGGCTAGATACACTTTCTGTGCTCATATACCCGGGTGAGAAAGGTCTGCGAGCCAATTCCTACCTTAAATATAAGATAACTAACCATAATATACAGGGTAATGAACTCCCACCTGCCGCTCCACAAGCTGCCCCGGGACATCGTGAAGCTTGGCACAAAGATCGTGTTTGTCCTCCGGAATCCCAAGGACGTACATGTATGTGTGTCATTCTACAATCACCACTACAAGCTCATCGATTATAAGTTTAACGGCAAATGGGAGAATTACGTGGACCGATTTATCAACGGATTAGATACTGGATTGAACATGGTTTTACATAGTTGCGAACAGTATACAGAGTTACTTCATGGTGATTCGCGGATAGTCAAAACTATTATCCCGAGGTGCTGTGGACGACCCGAGGTACTATTGCCCAGAGGCCGAAGGCTGTTTTGACTACTACTCATTTCGGAAAAAAACGGGCCAACGGCGATTTGCTGGACACACTTTCTGTGCTCATATACCCGGGTGAGAAAGATCTGTGAGCCAATTCCTACCTTAAATATAAGATAACTAACTATAATATACAGGGTACTGAACTCCCACCTGCCGCTCCACAAGCTGCCCCGGGACATCGTGAAGCTTGGCACAAAGATCGTACAAAGATCGTGTTTGTCCTCCGGAATCCCAAGGACGTCTGTGTGTCATTCTACAATCACCACTACAAGCTCATCGAGTACACGTTTAACGGCAAATGGGAGAATTACGTGGACCGATTTATCAACGGATTAGGTACTGGATTGAACATGGTTTTACATAGTTGCGAACAGTATACAGAGTTACTTCATGGTCATTCGCGGATAGTCAAAACTATTATCCCGAGATGCTGTGGACGACCCGAGGTACTATTGCCCAGAGGCCGAAGGCTGTTTTCACTGTTACCCGAAAGACATGAACTAAATGTTTTACTACTCAACCTGTAAACACTGTATGTGACATAATGAACGTACATTTGGCGTGAGGCGTATCGACGTACCATTGTAAATTACGGTCAATTTTATGACTTATTCTTCGACAAAAATCATGACGTCATGATTTTCAGCGGTGAAATAGTTTTGACTATTCCACAGGCACGCAGAACTACTGACCGGGCACGCGAAACTATTGACCGGGCACGTCAAAAGCCAGGAAATTTGTCAAAAATATAGAATACAAATTTATATAGGGAGTTGGGTAATGCTGACTCTTGGAATCTATTCACGTACCGTCTGTGGCAGACGGACGGGACGGGAGTAGATTTCAAGAGTTACTGTTCGCAACTAAATATTTCCAAGACATGTATATTTTATCAACCAGCGGCTCTTCTAAGCGATAAACAGCGGCGAAACGAATACGACTCCTTATAAAGCGCCCTACTTCCTAAGCCAATCGCTGGCCAGTATCGCGCTCCACTTATTTCACATATGGCATGATTTAGATTTAACCCCGATACGTTACATATTACCAGATTTAATTACTACCTGTTCGATAGAAAATGTAAAATCATTACCCGAATGGGAGACTGCACTGTAAACCTGGTTAATTATAAATATGTTATTGTTCACTTATTGGATTTTTAAGGAACTACCTGCTACGGTCGCAGACGCTCCCTCGCAATATGTCAACAATAATTTATACTTACAAAATGTTCTCGGTAATTGCAAAAATACGAAAGACAAGTTGTAAGACTTTTCTTTCAAGCTCTTATTCCACAATCATGGCGCATTGGAAGGTTGCCTATACCACAATGTTGTACTGGCGTTTTGAACTTGTAAGCGAAAAGCATGTATATACAATGGGTGTGTCATTAAAGAGTGTCACTTTCATCGAATATCGAATTTCGAGTTGACATGCTCCAGTTTCGAGTGAACATTCTCGAGTTTTGAGTTGAAAGTTTCGAGTAGCGAAGTTTCAAACTAAAAAATACAGTACATGTAGTAACTCGAAACTCCAGAATTCTAGCTCGAAGTTCGAAACTAGAAGTTTTCAACTAAATCTCGAGACTGCTGATTGAAAATTTGGCAATTTGGCTAAGTACCTGGAATGGATTTTGATATGTTAATTTTCTGACCAATCCAATAAAATAATTGTCAATCTAATCCAAAAATGATACGGGGGTGTTGTTGTTTTCAAAAATATGAAAATTACTTGCAAAAAATGTAGATGCTGATGAGACGGCTCCTGACTGGCCGGCGCATCTTGATCTACAATGTTTGCCAATACCACTATACAGGCCTGTAGTGTTGACAGGGTTAAACTCGAAACTCAATATTAGAAACCGTTGTGATGAATACAGTCGAAATGTAATGTGAATGAATGTCTATGTTGATGATTGTCTGTCGTTTGTTTATAAGTTGTATACATGTATAACTGCACAGAACGAAAGTATGTTTTGTATATGTATATGTTCGTATTTTCCGTGTTACAGTGGACTACGGGTCGTGGTTCGACTACACCCTACAGTGGGAGCAGGTGCTACATGACTGCCCGGACCTTCCGATACACGTCATGGCCTACGAAGACATGAAGGCAGTAAGTACGGTACAAGGACAATATTAACATTTGTGGGCATGTGTCCTGTTTCCGTTGATAATTACTATGTCATACTCGATCTGTTTCCATTAAAACAGGCAAAGTCCTGATCCACGCCATGGCCTACGAGGACATGAAGGTAGTAGGTACAGTACAACGATCACATTTATCACATTTGTGGTTATGTCATTAACTAGTATGTCATACTCGTTCTGTTTCCATTATATTGTATCCAGGCAAAGTCAACGGGACCAGCTCGTGCATCCAAGACTATTGAGTGTTTCCAAATTGATTTGATGCAATTCAGAACGTCCGTCATAGTAACATTCCAACTATAGTCGAAGTAAAGAAAAACTCCGATTAGCGAGTACCTGTCTATAGCAGTCATACTTTTGATTTCCTACTTTGAGAATTTGAGAACAAAAACACCCTATGTTCATGATGAATGGGCTGGTCGGAAAATCATTTTGCGAATGGAATGGATTTTGCAAACTTAACTTATCAAAATCCATTCCAGTTACTTAGGGGTGAAAGAGTTAATCTGCCGAGGTCTGTCCGTGGATGTGCAAACAAATATGTTTAGCCCTTCGCGCCGTCGATAACGTCCCCCCCCCCCCTCCCACCCCCTCTAAATTAATGTGTGCGTACGGGCCTAACATTCACGAATACAGTGGAACCTCTCTAAACCGGACATCAAGAAAACATCTGTGATCTTATTTTTGATGAGTGTCATAGTCATTTATCTCAGGTGATAATATATGTTCGTAATCGTATAGCACATAACTATGGCTCAGAATGATTAAATGCTTGATTTACAGAAAAACCTCCCTAAGCCGGACACAATGGTTACCTCCCAGGGTGTCCGGTTTAGAGAGGTTTCGCTGTAGTTTATTGAAAAATGTCGCCGCCTTTTCCAGGACAGTATTGAAGAAATTAGGAAGCTGAGCAAGTTCCTAGACATCAAGGCCGATAAAGAACTCATAGAAAACATAGCGGACAAGTGTGACTTTGGTAACATGAAGAAAGAGAAGGATCCACTGGAAGACACATCGGAGTGGCGCGAGGGGCAGCCCGGCATGTACAGGAAATGTATATATATACAGTGGAAAGTCTCTAAATCGAACATCCTGGGGTGTCCGGTTTAGATAGGTACCACTGTAAAACAGACATATGACTACTTCAAGACACGTGTGGATGCTTTGCGATCATGAACAGATGGTATCATCGGAGACAAATGGCAATGAAACCTATCAAAAATAAGCACAACTCACTTTGTTCTATGTCCGGTTTTTAAGGGGTCCCACTGTATAGAGAAAGAAGACCAGGCGTGTGTCTCTTTATATCAGGTGTATCAGCCGAGCCTGATACACTTGATATAAAAAAAACACTGGCATGGAATTCTATGTATCATGGAACGTTTTAGGAGACAGAACAAGCACTTATGGCGTGGTGTTCGTTGAGATGGACGCGGATTGTTTACGTGACGTAATTCCGCTGACGTCATTCGGTATCTTCATGTGACGCCGTTCTACCAATGATACGTCAGTGTTCAATTCGTTGTAACTCGGATATTCGTATCAGGTCAATGCCTCATTTCAATATGTTACCAGTCAGTACATGTACATAGTCGGCCTACACAAAACACGTTGCCTAATAAACCAATTTACCACGTGAATGATAAGTCGGCGTGGCGCAGAGACCAATTGTCACCTACGGGAACGGTATATACTGTCTGTTTCACGACACCTGCCCAAAGTTTACGGCTATATAAACAATGCAAAACAATATTTTTTTTAATGGGAATTTAACATGG
The DNA here is from genome assembly GCA_029237695.1 of Conchocele bisecta. Classification (NCBI taxonomy): domain Eukaryota; kingdom Metazoa; phylum Mollusca; class Bivalvia; order Lucinida; family Thyasiridae; genus Conchocele; species Conchocele bisecta. The sequence goes on from CM055277.1 coordinate 48,320,341, forward strand.
GGGCAAATGAGATGGAGGATCTGAGGGAGAAAAAAATTGGCTAGATAGCTTTGAAATTAGAAAAGTGTCCCCATGTTAAATCCCCACATAGAGAAGATGTATATGGGGATTTAACATGGGAAAATGTATTTTCGCAATAAAATGAATAAAATCAATATTGGATCAACTTTCACGAAATAAAAAGGCTCACTCTTAAATTTTGATAAAAAAAATTAATAGTATCGAAAAAAATATTGTTTTTGTATTGTTTATATATACATGTATATCCGTAATATTTGGGCAGGTTTCGTGAAACAGACAATAATGTGCTGTTCATTATTCTGCCACCCCTGTGTATACGGCCAGCCATTTTTGAGTTATGAGACTCTAATTTCTCAACAGCAGTTATCGTATGTCAGGTATGTACGCAATTGGTACCATTTATTTAACTTAGTCGAGCTGATCGCTCACCAACCGACCACATGAGCGACAGTTCTGAGGCGGTTGCCGTATCCATCAAATGGTATTTTTTATGCTCTATTTGCATTATTTTTTATTTCAGGTCAGGTCGGGGACTGGAAGAACTGGTTCACGGTGGCACAGAGCGAACGAATCGATTCCTACTACGCCCACAGAATGGTGGGGTCAAAGTTCACGTTCCGTTACTCTTGACCAGAAATGTATTTTCAACATCACAGTTATTATAGTACAATACACGATAAATTGATGGAGCGAATTGTTAATTCGTGGGAACGAATTGTTAAATTGAGGGAAGCACTTGTTATTTCGTGGGAGCGAATTAATAAAAAAAGAAAATAGTCCACGAGATAATCGGAACAAGCAGGCAAAATACTGAATTACTCCTCTGTCGACATCTGATGCACAGGCACTTTGTGGTATGAACGACTACAGTCTCTTTAAATCATACCAAAGTTTACTCCGATATTAACTATCTACATGGTACGACACTCGCCATCTTTTCAACCAACGGAAGTGGATTATTTACATTGTGCCCGGCTCTCTAATCGGTTCAGTAATTGTAACGCGTCCCGGCCTTCGTGCGCATTACACATACTTAAGTATCAGATTAGATAGCCGGGCCCAAGGTACACTAGTACTGTTTTCACACTAAGGCTAGTTTCCCGACCAATGAAATAATAGCATTTCGTCTCGATTAATCGCATACCGCGGCGCTTTTACCAGTATCTATTAAAGTAATCATTAAATATTCAGCGGTAGATTTAGAGCTCGCTCGAAATTAATTTATTGAAGATTCAATATGTGAACTATAGCTGTTACTAGTCGTTCATACTACAAAATGACTGTATTCTGATAGGCCAAATACGATTAAAGCAAGGGAGATAATTGATGAGGCTACCTTACCCAGGATAGTTACAGTTACTTCTTTTTGCATAATATGTAATAGTTATAGTTCATATATTGCATTTTTAATCAATTAATTTCGTAGCGAGCGCTAGATTAATTTAATAATTATTGACGAAAATGTCGCAATATGCGAATAGCTTAGACGAAATGCTGTTCTTTCATTGGTCGAGAAGCTAGGGTAAACAATAAGGCTCTTTACCATGGCTGTTCATGATGTTAAAAACTGTCCAGACACTGAAACAACTTATCTGTAGCAAATTTCACCAACATTACAACGTATACTTATGTAGCAAAGTATTCGTTAAGGGAGAAATTTTTAATTTAAGGATAAATTTATTCATTTTTGTTATACTGAATTTATTACATTATCACAGCCATTTTGGCTGTGATAATGAATAAATTCAGTATAATAATTCTGCATATTTTTAAACATCCAATATATGCAGTAGTTAGTTCCATATGAAATAATGCATTTTGGGAAAAATAAATGATTACTCCCTCAAAGTATGCTTTGCTAGATAAGTATACTTTGCAATTTTGATGAAATCGGCTAATGGTGTGATGCAAATGATAGGACAGTGTTCTTTGTTCAAATATAATTATGATTGCCTACATTATACACCATGTTCTACTGTTCATATTACGTAGCCACACAGGGAACGTAGAATTCTGTTTTATTAATTCGTTCCCACGAAATAATAATTCGTTCCTACGAAGCAAAAGTTCGTTCCAACGAATTAACAATTCGTTCCCTCAATTTAACAATTCGTTCCCACGAATTAACAATTCGTTCCCATGAATTATCAGTTCGTTCCCTCAATTTAACAATTTGTTCCCACAAAGTAACAATTCGTTCCCACGATGTAACATATATTTGGGAACGAATTGTTAAATGTTAATTCGAGGGAACAAATTGTTAAATTGAGGGAACGAATTGTTATTTCGTGGGAACAAATTGTTAATTCGACGGAACTAATTGCTATTTCGTGGGGACGAATTGTTAATTCGTGGGAACGAATTGTTAATTGTGGGAACTAATTGTTAATTCGATGGAACGAATTGTCATATTGAGGGAACTAATTTTTATTTCGTGGGAACAAATTAATACAAAAAATCCATGTCCCTACTCCGTATCATATCCCGTTCTTTGTCATATGTGACTATGACTGGAGAAATTGGGCTTATGGGTTTTCCGACCAATACAGATCCGGATCAGTCTGTGCACCCGCACAGTCGGATCAGGATCTGCAATGTTCTCCATATCATCAATGAATCACACATCATGCTGCAAACAAGCTACATATATCATTGCATGTATCAGGCTACAAGAGTGTGCTATTTGATCAGGATCTACACTGGGCACAAAGCCCCATTTCTCCAGCCACAGCCACATATACCGATGTGTATAGATGTGCCCTGTCTGTGTTCACAGTTCCATATGTGCACACGATTATATATTATTTATGTTTCTACCAGTTCCTGCAGACTACAATAAATAATTTGCTTTTATAAAATAACATAAACAGCCTCCTGTGTTAATTACGGAAGCCCATTAGGGCCATTTCACACTTTTTTTCAATTTCCATTTATTCAAGATGTTTTCTTGAATTTTCAAGTTCTTTTCTTGAATTTTCAAGATCTTTTCTTGAATTTACAAGAAAAGATCTTGAAAATTCAAGAAAAGAATCTGAAAGTTTAAGAAAACATCTTGAAAATTCAAGAAAAAATCTCGAAAGTTCAAGAAAGTATCTTGAAAATTCAAGAAAAGATCTCGAAAATTCAAGAAAATAATTTGAAAATTCAAGAAAATATCTTGAAACATTCTATATTAGAAACGATCTTGAAAATTCAAGAAGATAGCTTGAAAATTCGAGAAAAGAACTTGAAAATTCGAGAACTTGAAAATTCAAAGTATGTGTGTACCAGTTAACACATATTTCGCTATGACTAGAGATATGGGGCTTAAGGGTTTTACGATCAGTGTATATCCAGATCAGCCTGTGCATTCGCAGTCTGATCAGCATCTGCACTGTTGGCCATTCTATCAATGAAACGCCCGTCATACTTCTAACAATGAATATAGATCGTTATCAGGCTACAGGATCGTGCTATTTGATCTGGAGATGCGCTGGTCACAAAAGTCATAAACCCCATTTTCCCAGTCACAGCCACATACGAGATTCCATGTCTCAGGATGCAAGTACAATATTATATGTCTCTTACACCACCTGCTGAGCTAAACTTGCCAATTATTGTCAATTATATTATTTCCGAATGTTTGAATCTTGTGTCTGAAATCAAGCAGATTGATTGGCTGTGCTACAGCTCAGGCTCAGCGAATCAAACTGTTTGATTGCGAGTTGAGTTTGCCAATATATCGATGGTCTAGTAACATAAGGTCGTAACTTCTATGCTAAAGCATAGCACTTACGACCTTATGTTACTATACCATCGATATGTTGAGAAACGGCGACATCTTGGCAAGTTTAACGCAGGCGATTGTGTATGTACATAGCGATACCGAATTGAATGCACTAGGGGTGGGGTACTAATTTGAGGCAGGTCATGGAATTTTGTACCTTATTTCCGGAAAATATTGTAAATTTTGTAAACGTATTTCATGAAATTACGCAGATGTCCGAAGGTACAAAATCCCATGCTGTGTGTCATTTACGGTATGGCAATTATAGTTTCAATGAGTGTCACGCGTCCTTAAGTTGCAAAATAGATTACAAATGCACAGTGCTACATTATTTATTTGACACTGACATATGATATAAAGTGCTTCGCCTAGTGTTTCGCCCTCACCAGTGATACATTCGAACGCATCAAATATGTGACATTGACGCTGGGCTTAGCAGGGGCGGTCGGTAGAGGGAAATTAGAGCAATGCGTGTCTGAAATATCAACCAGATCCGTGCAAGGAAACATAAATTTACCAGAGCCTTAAGGTTTCGGACGGACGTACGAACGGACGGGACGTACCGAAACCGGTAACACTATATTCACCCCATCCCCCTCACCATTCGGTGCCATGTATCCGTACAGCAACCATGCACAAATAGCTTTAAATGTACATGCCCACTCAGTAGGCACAAGCTGTTCTTTATGGGAATTAAATACATGTACGTGTATAATTGTGTCACTATTCCACTAGTTCTAAAGATTACGGGTGCCCGCTATACAGATATAATCATTTAGTAATATGTATTTTACTGATAGTGAGGCGCGGCGGTATCAGTCTATTTTCAAATGCATGATATTAATTAATTATACTAATTAAATACGTCACCTTAAAAAAATAATATTTTCCACATATTATAAAGTATGATTATTGCACATCAAAACATACATACAGAGAATAAATAGTAGTGTCCGTCAGTATTTTAATGAAACACGGTTATCGCCCCTGATATCACTGTTGACATTTACGTCTGATATGAAATGTATAATAATGCCAATTAATACATGGGGTAATGGTTAATTAATGTTTCTTTTTCCAGAAAATGTCTCAGATGATGTCTCTGATATCATGGATATAGAGAACAGTTTGTGCCTACTGAGTGGGCATGTACCTTTAAGGTATATTATCGCCGCCGCCATTGGACCATACAATTTTATGCCCCGTGTAGAAATTTCCCGCAGGAATACGCGCATATCAATCGGCCTTTTTAGTTTAAACAATTTTATTTCAAATATAGATGCATCAAAATACATATCAAGTAACGGTGAATAAGGATTAGAAAACAAGCTCACAGAGCTTATGTGAATTATTCTCCTTGAGTAAAGCATCACATTATTCAGTAAATGGAAATGTGGCAAGAAGGCATATAATGTATACATAATGTAAGTTTTGTTAAATAATAGAAGGAAAAATAAAAGTTATCCCAAACATCCGCTCCGAACCATTGGCATTGTTTTGAAGTGTTATAACGATACAGGACTAGCATTTGTCCTGATATTGATAGTTTACAAGATAATCATTACAAACCATTGAGTCGCAGGGGAAGTCTCCCGTCATGCAGTGAAACGTTTAGAGGCAATAATGAATTGTTGAACCCTTTGGAATATAAGGCTGTATATCGGTAGCTTAACCGAAAATGATGGTACCTAGAAATAATTGTAAATAATTTATTGTTAAATCGATGTATTTATGGAAGATTGGCAGCCTAATAGTACACTTTTCATACGTGAGGTGATAGCATCACATATATTATATTATCAGTGGGTAGTTCCATTCGGATAAAGATGAATAATTCCAGCACAAAAATATTTACACAATTCCCTGTCCAAAATTTATATCCCAGTAAACTCCCACGCCGAACTACTTTCCGTAACCGTGAGGCGCAGTTAAAATAATTCTTAAGAAAACGGAAAATAAACACATTTTCTTGATGAATTTATTTCAAATGCTGGAATTATAAGGAATGAATAGCCTTTTTGTGAAATTTATCGGGGATATAAACTTGGAAAAGTCGCGGGAATACTGGACGAGGCCTTCCGGCCTTCGTCCAGTATTCCCGCGACTTTTCTAAGTTTATACCCCGATAAATTCCAGAAAAAGGCCATTCATTCCTATATCAATCGATCGAGTTTGAAATATCCAAATACATGTATATTACAATACTGCACTCATTACCGCTATCGCTCGCTCGAAATGACTTTATTAAATATTCAATATGTGAACTATAACTATTACTTATGGCCCAAATATACATCGTTTCCAAAGGTCCAACCTCCAGGAATACATGTATGTCAATAATTTTAAACCAGGTTCGACTTAAATGATAACATTCTAAACTGAAATAACCGTATTTCTATAACAGTAGCCGATTTCACCAAAATTGAAAAGTATACTTATCTTGCCAAGTACACTTTCAGGGAGAAATGTTCAATTTAAGGATAAATTATTTTGTATTATACTGAATTTATAACATTATCACAGCCATTTTGGCTGTGATAATGTAATAAGTTCAGTATCATAATTCTGCATATTTTTAATCATCAAATATATGCATGTACATGTATATGAAATAATGCATTTCGGGGAAAATAAATGATTACTCCATCAAATTATACTTTGCTAGATAAATATACTTTGCAATGTTGCTGAAATCGGCTACTGTTGTCCCCACACTATATGAGACAATATATGTGATGTACGTAAAACGATGACAACCATTTACACATATACGATATTTGCGGTATCACGTCGAAAGTTGACAAAACGTACAGACCAAATGCGGAAACGAACTTAAAAAAACAATGGAAACGATGTCAAAACCTTGACAGAAACGACAGGCGTTTTATAGTTCAAAACCGGATATTTAAATGACAATATCGTTTTAGCGTACACAACAAAACAAATAGTATTCGTTTCTATGAATATCGTTGTACTAAACGATCGTTTTCACTTAATTTACCATTCGTTTTCGTTTGTTTCGTCACGTTTGGGAACTGTTAACTTTGCCAGGTTTCCGTGTGCTTGTTGCAATTAATAATTTATTAATCTCATGACGTAAACCGCAGTAGCGATATTAACTGTTCCATCAGATTTAAGTGTCATTTTAGAAAAAACAGTTCGTCGCGGATATATTGAACATTTAGGGAAAGAGTAATCATGAGCAATATAAGTGTATTCTTTATTTGCTTAACCGTGAACTGTGTACATCTAATAATATACAGCGAATGTGCGGAAATTGATATGACGTCGATGATCCAAAACAATAAACGTCTCGGGGCCGGGTTCTGGAATCTGACTGTTCCCAGTTTCGTTATTTGTATTGCGTACTGTCAGTTCTTCACAGCATGTTCGTCGATCAGCTACTTCAGAGATAGCGCAGTTTGTGAGATGAACGAAGAGACGGCGGTCGCTAATCCGGTGGACTTTTTGGACGCTCCCGGCGTAGTGTATGTCGAGAAACAAACAACGCACAGTCTGATCGAACAGGTGAGCTCAGCACGCCGTCAGAATCGCATACAGCGAAATTTTGTTGAAGGTTCTCCAAAATAACAAAACGAAAACGAAGTGAAAACGATATCTTTGTATAACGCATATAAACGATTATCGTTTTATTTATTTGTTCGTGTAAACGATATTTTCGTTTAAATATCCGGCTATCAACGAGTTAACCCTTTGAACCCGAAAGCCCGCTATATCGGTTTATGCAAACAATGCAGATCCAGATGAGCCGGCTCGTAACTAGCTGTCTCATCAGGATCTGCACTGTTTGAAAGTAATTTTCATATTTTTGAGAACAACAAATACCCACATTTTATAAATGGAATAGTCTGAAAAATATTTTGCGATGATTGGATTTGTTATTGGATATTAACATATCGCAGCCCATTCAGTTACTTAGGGGTGAAAGGGTTAAACACTTCCTGTTTTTCAACGCATTGTTTTTGCATCGTTTCCACTGTTGTTAGTTTGAAAATGATGTTTTCGTTGGTATGAACGTGACACGTTTAACCCTTTCACCCCTAAGTAACTGAATGGGCTGCGATATGTTAATATTGCAACCAATCCAATCATCGCAAAATGATTTTCAGACTTTTCCGTTTATAAAAAGGGGGTATTTGTTGTTTTCAAAAATATGAAAATTAATTTCAAACAGTGCATATCCTGACGAGACGGCTCGTTACGAGCCGGCTCATCTGGATATGCACTGTTTGCATAAACCGATATAGCGGGCTTTCGGGTTCAAAGGGTTAAACCAACGAAAACATCGTTTTCTAATTATAAAAAGGACAACGATGTTCAAATGATGTGTAAAAGTACAAAATAGACACTACACTGTAGTTCGTCTGTGGAACCAGGAACAAATCCGGACTGGACTAACGCAGTATTATTTCTCAATTCAATAATTCAGGGGAGTCAGAACATTTCCGGCAGATCCGGCAACTGCCGGACAAATAATGGGGACAATATAAGATTATTTATTTAAATATTTAGACTTCATATGTACAAAAGAAAACCGGTAAGGAATGTAATTATTAGTATTAATAGAATATAAACATGAACTATGCATTTCCCATACCGTTGAGTTGAACATGAATGTTCAGCTTTGTTTTTCGTGTCGGCTAGATTTCGCTTGATACTTTTATTTTTTGCAACTGTTCTCATTCCACCTCAAAAGTTTGTGTTATTACCACTCAGTTGAACCGTCTCAACGAGACGGTTCAACTGAGTAGTAACAACATACATTTTGGGTGAGGAAGGGGTGGGGGCATCCTCTACCTTCGCCGGACCAATCTTATGATGCTTCCGATGCCCCTGTCATTACATGGTGGGTTCGATATTGGTGGAAGTAAGCAAGTAAGTAAATTATTGATTTAAAGAGGGTAAACCCAGTTGGCGTGGTGCACCAATATTCCGTAGGGTCCTCTCAAACACAAACACATATTTACAGTGAACAGGTTATGGCATGTATAAAACCAGTGATGCAACTCAACTGTCACCAGCTGCACGTAGCTGGCAAACGCTGGGTTGCTTGCAATACGCAATTTTTTACATGAAAATGTATGACAAAACCGCGCTTATTGTCTCAAACACGAGTAGGTTGCAGATGCTGACCGACCCGAAACTCATGATCAAATACTAATATCCCGTTCGGTGTAGACATTAGTGATTTTATTTAATGATTTTGATTTGATGAATTAGACCAGATAATACAACTGTAGTCGAAATGAGGCTGTATATAAGCTTTGTAAAATAGCAATTTATGCTCTACAGAGAGGAAATAGCTAATGTTTTCTAGCAACCAAAGATACGAGACATTTTTTAGAAACAAACTTTAAGTCAAAATGGTCATCCCAAAGCAGATTTTCATTAATTTTTAGTCCAAGGATTTTTTCGCCAGTAGTGACTTCCAAATTTATATCATTATCAAGTGCATTTCATTTTTATCCAGTATTGTTCTTCTCTGCCTGGTTGAAATAAGCATTACTTTTGTTTTGCTAGTATTTAAAAGCATACCATTTATTTTGCACCACAGCTTCAGTTGATTTAATGCAATTTGCAAATTAGATTCTATCTCATTAATGTTACTCTGGATATCATAAATGGCTGTGTCATCAGCATCGGTTTATGTAGCGGACTCAGACAGCATAGCAGGCAGATCATTAATAAATAATATAAATAAAGTCGGACCTAGTATAGATAGCTGTTGCTTGAGCACGCGATAGGTTTTGCGTGCGCACGCGGTAGGTTTTATTGGCTAAGCAATCGCGTGCGCAAGGAATAGCTATCGCGTGCGCACGCAATAGCTATCACGTGCGAACGCGATAGCTATCGCGTGCGCACGCAAAACATATCGCGTGCGCACGCAATAGCTATCGCGTGCGCACGCGAAAGTAAAAAATATTCCATGTCCCCTCTGTGCCACCGTAAGTACCAGTAGCTGTAATTTTGTTAACGATAATGCTTACGCTTTTAGCTGCCACATTTAAAAGTCGCGGTCCTATATTGTCCAGACCTGTTATTATTAATTCGTTCCCACGAAATGACAATTCGTTCCCTCAATTTAACAATTCGTTTCCTCGAATTAACAATTCGTTCCCACGATATAACAAATCGTTCCCACGAATTAACAATTCGTTCCCGTGGGAACGAAATTTTATTTCGTGGGAACGAATTGTTAAATTGAGGGAACGAATTGTTAATAAATTGTTAATTCGTGGGAACGAATTGTTAAATTGAGGGAACGAATTGTTAATAAATTGTTAATTCGTGGGAACGGATTGTTAAATTGAGGGAACGAATTTATAAAAAAAAAAAAACCTCGTCCCCTGCGGGGCTACGTACTCATCAGTCCATGGCCACTTAGTGTAAATAAGTGTCAATATTTACACCTTATATAAATTCATAATACAAACGACCTTTTCTGATAGTGTAGTAAGTAATAATAAGTAATAAAACCAGGTGATGTTGCGCTTACTGGGGGGCACAATACATTTGATCTGTTTAAAGTTTGCGAGGAGTCCTTCGGACTCCGCACACCTAAAACAGACCAATCGTATGATTACACCAGTAAATGCAACATCCCATGGTTTTATTCCTTAAAAGTATACTATTAGTCGAGTAGGCACTCCTATGTGTTCCATAGTGAACATAGACATTCTGTTTCCTATAGAGTTTTATTGTTGTTTCATCTTTATATGGTTCCCTAGAACAAATTTAGCTTTGTTTTCCAAATGGCAACTTCGGGCAACTCTTGAAATTTGCATAAATCCAAGATGGCCGCCAGTCCCCATTTTCCAAATTTTACGACAAAACTAATTGGTTTATAATACGATGTTATATTTACGTTTTAAGGCTAATGGAATGTTTTTTCTAACTTTTCAACTTCCAAGATAGCACCCAAAATCCTATTTGTGTCGCTATTTTAACAACAACACTGAATTAAATATTATTCTAAATTCACGACACTGCTGTTCTGACGCTCATAATAGGGGTACGTGTAATGAAAGTATGCATGTCAGTTGCTGAAATTTAGGTACCGTGCCTGGCTACGAACCATGTTACATTTGTTATTCGTGAGTTGTTGTACACCGTAAAGATAATTTACTTAACAAACATCACAGTCAAGAGATCCATGATAATCGATAAACACAATTACCAAACATTGCAAGTGCGGTTTCAATGAACCTGTATATTGGTTTCAACGACTGCGCCAGTACTTTCTCAGTCCATGCAACAACCGAATTTCAGAGACATACAGCAGGCATCATTGACGCTGGCAGCAGTCAGTCCTGTATCCGTAGTGTTATGATCCCTCGTCTTATATACAATCAGACTAAACCTGCGAGGAATACTCTAATTCCTCTGTTACACTACACTGGTCCTAAAAAGAGCATCCACTGCTGTGGCCACTATCAAAAGTAGCGGGAATAGCTACACTGAGGTAGTTGCCCGCTAGGCGAGTCTAACAGCTGTCACCGACAAAGATGTCACGTGGCTTAGCTGCCTCAGTCTGTATCCGGGCTAGCAAACTAGTATTGTATTGCTGCCACATACCGTGGCCTGACAGGTATATATAACGGTAAGTCCTGGATGAAACCCTTGAGGGCGTTCCGGAACGCAACAGCGGTTTTATTGAGGCGGTTTCTATCTACAGGCCCAAAGCCATTGGAGCAGATAGATCAGTATCTGGAAACTGCTCGCCTCCACCTGACTGGTCCTCACTGGGTAGATAGTTTAGTGTCTCCCGACACTCATTGTCCACCAATCTGAGCGTACAGTGAGAGAAGCAGATATCTATTTCATGGAACGCATGCTGACATACATTTTCCTCGCTGGACAAGCACACTATTCTGGAGATACGTTCACTGGATACTGAAACGGAGTCTCAGCTGACCAATTTGGAGAACAGACTGCTTTCAATACAGGAAAAGGGTCTCTCAAGGGCATTACTTTATCTCCTGAACTTGTTAGTGTGTGGATCGACGACTTCCCCATTACCATACATGTGTCTGACCATGTTGACTGTATATATTATGCTAACTCATGCGGTCAGTCCACACAGACACAGCACAAGGAGGAGATGAAGCATCGCCGCATATTGGATGCAGATGACGTGGCTTTTTTTGAAGCAGAGGTGGAGAAATATCCACTGAAAGTCCACCGTCCTGTACAATCCTGGCACAGGCCAAATTTCCATTGCCGAAGTGACTGTGGCTGATTCTGTCGATATTGGACATGTATTGGACAGCAAATGCATGGGAAGTCTCCCATGCGGATTCTATGACCCTATCAGACAAGAGCAAAAACATAGTGCCAGTCATCGACATTGAAACCATTTGTCTACGTCTTCTGTTGATCGTTCAACGGAGGCAGCTGGAACTTGGGCCACTGTTCCACTATGAACTTTGTGATGTACCACACTTGCTTATCGACGAGCAGGGTTGCCTCCACAAAGGCAATACATCGGCGCTAACAAAGCGTCTAGGTTTTTGTTGAGATCTCACCCACAGCTGCTGAGATAGTCATCGTGTACGTTCAGCAGCTATTATATCGCATAGTGTGGCTTCATGGCGGTAGACCTTCAGATCTGATTCCATACGGTGTCGTTGAAAAGTATCTAGAAATATCTGCCAAAAATCATCAGAGAATGCGGCGACCTTGTGAATAACTAATCAACTACGATCTCTCTATCACCAGTCCTCTGTCCATAAGAGAGTAGATAATCATGGAGAATCTGGACGACGGTATGATTAGCCATGATGTGGCAGACATAACCATGATATAGTATGTCCTTGAAGATGCAAAGTATGGCAAGAACGTTATCCGCATACTTAGTGATGACACAGGTGTGTTTGTCCTGCTGGTTTATTGGGTTTATCAAGATAATCTACAATGCATGGTGCAGATGGAGAGATGGGACGGGACAGTGTTAGATAGTAACGCAACTTGTACTGAGCTAGGTTCCAAATGTTTGGAATTATTGAGCATGCATGCCATCAGTGAGTGCGACACTCCATCATACCCATATGGCAAAGGCAAGGATAAAGCACTGAATATGTTGCTTAGTGCAGACCTTTTAGACTTGGTTGATGAGTTAGGCGAGCGAATTTGGTGCCACCACCGACGATCTGATGGAGACGGCAACGGATTTCCTCATAGCTCTGTTTGGTTTGCCACCGGGAACTTCAATAGAAGCTTCCCGCACCAAACTTTTTGCCAGAAAGAAGAAAAGTCCTAAAATGAAGGTGCTGCCTCCAAACATCCGACAATCTGCTCATGTACACGCGACGTGCCCATCTGTAGGTAATGTTGTAGGTAATGTTGTGGAATGCGGAAAACCAAAAGACCCATCAAACGTGTCGAATTACATCACCAACTTGGGAGATTCGTGGCGGGGTTCCAGTTCCTGCCACTCATCAAGGTGAACCCACTCCAACACAGTTGAATCATGAACTTAATTGTCAGTGCAAAGCACATGGAAAGATGTGCATGGCTTGTGGGTCCTATAAAGAAAATATTTCATGCACATTATACTGCAACTGTTCTGGCGAGGATGGTTGCTGCAATCCGCATACTAAGAGGGAATCTGAAATTGGAGGCAGGTGATAAGACAGGGGATGTTGAGGAATTTGTTAAGGCAGATGATGTTGAAGATGGTTTTGATGACTGTATTCGGGAGGATGGTGACATTTGTAATGGCACACACTTTGGTGTACCTGACATTTGAGTATCTGATTGATGAATGGGAGTAAAAAAAAAAAAAATCAAAGAATATGTGTATGTATATACATGTACATGCATTAAGCGTAATGGCATACATTAATATGTATTATGCATATTAATGTATACCAGAGCGCTGACGTTTTCTTTATCTTATCTGCTTAATATTGCAAACATAATCTAAGTATTATCATATGAGTAAGGATGTGTTTATAAATGTAGGTTGGAACTGTTGACAGCAATCATATCATTCCAGAATAATTTATAAAGTGCCATATATACTGAACCGGTTCATGTTCTGTCAAATATAATCGCTCATTATACCCCCGCAACGAGTTGTGGGGGTATACTGGAGTCAGGTTGTCCGTCCGTCCGTCCGTCCGTCCGTCCGTCCGTGCGTGCGTCCGTCCGTCCGTCCGTCCGTAAACTTAACATCAGAGAAATAGTGTTATAACTTCTATTTCCTTCATCTAAAATGCTTAATATTTCGCACATGTATTCCTGTAAGGCTCTACTACAATGCTGTGCCAAATCCACGACCGTCCAACCCCGCTGCTCCCAAGGTCAAGGTCAAATACTTGGTATCTTTACAAAAATTAACATCAGAGAAATATTGTCATAACTTCTATTTCCTTCATCTAAAATGCTTAATATTTCACACATGCATTCCTGTAAGGCTCTACTACCATGCTATGCCAAATTCACGACCGACCGTCCAACCCCCACTGATCCCAAGGTCAAATACTTAGTCTCTTTACAAAACTTAACATCAGAGAAATATGTTATAACTTCTATTTCCTTCATTGACAATTCTTAATATTTCACTCGTGCATTCCTCTAAGGTTGTACTATCATGCTGTGACAAATCTAACACCGTCCAACCCCCACTGATCTCAAGGTCAAGGTCACATACTTAGTCTCTTTACAAAACTTAACATCAGAGAAATATGTTATAACTTCTAATTCTTTCATCGAAAATTCTTAATATTGCACACATGCATTCCTCTAAGGCTGTACTATCATGCTATGACAAGTCCCGGCTGATCTCGTGGTCAAGGACACATACTTTGTTTCTTTACGAAACCTACCATCAGAGAAATTGGTTATAACTTTTATTACCTTGCTCGGATCAACTTCAAATTTCACACACGCATTGCTCCAATGGACCTCTACCACCCTGTGACAAATTCACGTTCATGACGCCCTGCTAAGCCCAGAGTCAAGGTCACAAGCCCACACACTTGGAAAATGTTTACATATTTAGGGGTACCTGGGCCCACGCGCGGGGTATTCCGTAAGCCTTGCTTACTGACAAATCTAGTTGCATTAATCTTTACTAATTACTTCATAGAGTAATTGTAGTTGCAAATAAATATGATTGTCATGGTTCATAACGATGTTTGCAATAAACAATTGTCATTGAAATTACTTTTTTTACTAGAAATTCTCATCATTTTGCATACAAATGTAATATTTGACCCTACACTTACCTCTAGACCCTTATGATGACATCCAATTAACCATATTATTGCAGAAAATGGCTATACGTGCACGAAAACCTATATAAAGATATATCAAACATCATTGTATGACAAGTAGGTCATCATTGTATGACAAGTAGGTAAAATGTTAGATTTTCAATTTGGCGACTGGCGGCCATCTTGGATTTATGCAATTTGCGAGATTTTCCCAAGGTTGCCGCTTTGGCAACAAATCTAAAATTGCTGTATATATATATGTCGGGAGTATGAATCAAGAAATAAAGTTCATAGGAAACACAATGTCTAGGTTCACAAAATGACTACTCGACTATATTCTATGTACTCATAAACGTGTATGTTTAACCTATATGCCCAATGTGGCCAATATTACTTGTGTACATGTGTGTGTATATATATATACATGTACTTACTGTTGCTAACCAACGCGCGAAAACGCATCAACATACAGACACGGTGACATGGAGGACGATTGACATATTCCCCCTGCGAAATTGGCTCTACATGTACCTACAACCAGGGTGCCGTTTCACTTAACTTCGTACGACTAATATGTTCGTAAGTGCACAATGATGATAGCCTGTAAATTTCACATTAGCAATGTTTTCTTGTAATCAATTATTGGATTTACATTTATTGAGCATAGGCTGCATATAATAAATGTAAATTCATCAATTGAAAGTTTCAAACGATCCTAACTTTGCACTTACTAACATTTTAGTCGTACGAAGTTTATTGAAACGGCCCCAAGAAGTATATCTTCCACAAATGATCGTAATCAAAACAGTACACCATATATGAATCACTCGGACAACATCGCCATCGCAAAAGATTCCCGACGTGAATATACACTTTTGTATAAACCGTATGTACTTGAAATATCTTTATTGTATATCATGTATATCACGAGGATTTCTAACCCGAAATATCTGTCTGTCACACCAGGGTGACACCGAGCTAGTCTACTGTAGGGACGGAACACCAAGCACGTTGTGGACAGAGACAACAAGGTATATTTTTACAAGTATGATATATTTACATAAATGATACACACAAATAATAGATGAATATGTCAGTACGGACAACGTCCCCTAGCAGCCACCGCCACAGGCCCTTGCACAACCAAGGCACATCCTCGATTCTGGAACAGGTAGGTAAAGTCAAAAGTAAAAGTCATCATAATATGGATATATATCCAATGTTAGAGATCATCTAAACAACTCCGGCTTCCGCCATGATGGGAGTGACGTTATAATAACGTCGTAAAGTTACTGGTTCTTAGGAGATACTCAGCCTACTTGGGCGGATGGGGTCCATAACGCATCGGTGAACGTCCCTATCGATTCTTCACGTCCTTTGACGGAATTACGTCACCGGAATATGCCCCACTCGATTACGCCCTCGGTCCACGCGGAGCAGAGTCCCCGCTAACACACGGTGTCGTGTCGTGGACTCCAGAATAAGGAAATAACTCTGTGTTGCGTACTGAATTACGCAGACACAAAGAAGGGACGTGCCGTCGCTCGTGGCTGACTGGCTGCCTGGCGGGTGTACTGGCTGGCTGTACTGGCTGGCTGGGACTACAAAACACCAACGCTGTTGTTACCAGAATGTAACGTGTTATAGTCTCAATAATAGTCACAGTAGTGCACATGAAATCAATATCCTGATTGCATGGCAATACTAAACATCATCATATATTACAATGATGAAACATGATAATATGCAATGTACACAAAGATATTTTCACTAATTGGAAGAAGGGGGCTGATGGAATTCATAAGTCGGAAAATGCGATATAACACATTAATGAACAGCCACTATATCTAGTGTACCCAACGATATACCTCTTCTAAGCCGTACATGTGAATACAGACATCATTCACAGTTATTTACCATTAGTAAACAAACATTTGATTGCGACAGCCCTTACCTTGATCAGACTGCCCGTGGCCAACTGCGCTAACTTAATAAAGAGCAACTGTGCCAAGTATTCTCCTGTACAGACTCACAGTATTATATTACATTACATTACTAATCATAAACACTGTATACTATAATCAGACTGTAGGATTCCACAGGCTGACCCAAAGCATCAGTGATTGAAACAAATTATACTCACATCATGTCCTTATTGCAGCTTACTGATGTATAAATCAGTGCACTTAGAGCAGAACTGTCTGATCTGGCCCATCTTGGTCGCAATAGCATTTACAATATTTACAACACACTGCGAACGTAATACTACTTAATAAAATGAATGTACAGACGACTGGGTAAGGAGTTAACATGTGTTCCCCCATAGAGTAATGAAAGTCGTCCTGAAAATTCATGTTACAATTGTGACATGTTAAAATTGGCAATATTCTCATGTATTGTACAGGGCGCAGACTGATATTCGATTGAATCGTAACATAAAATGCATGGCTAATGTTAGTGAACATTTCAATCGAGTTCACCCTTCGTTTTACAAATACAATAAATTGCTAATGCAGTGATATGCAACAAAAACACATGAGAATAATATGCCATTACAATACTCACGGAATGCTCCCACATGCCAGTCCTGTAATCGTTATTATTTACACGTAAGCACGACGAATTAAAGAATCAATAATATTTGATAAAGGGAGATAATCTACATCAGCGGATACATGCCATACGGCTTTTATTGACCAAGCGTTTGGTCGAAACGGGGCCAAATAACTCAGGTAAATTAAATGGTGCAGTATTATCGAGGATACGATAACACTGCGTAGAATTGCCGGTCTTGGCAAGATTCAGACTTAAATGGCAGCATTAGAAAGTAACAACAACATATGTACTCACCAATTCCCAGTGAAAAACTTGCGCTCCAATGTCACAAGAATGAAATTGAATGTCCGACTGATAATATATGGAGCTACAACGAATATATACCCCCACCCTAGTGCATGACTATCCCATGTAGTCTGCTTGTCAATGTAAAACTTATGGGCCCACATTTGGTTTACAATTTTACGTAAGTGGACTAATGATCTGACAGTCAGTCTAGCTCATGAGATATCTGGTGAATTAGTCTGAAATACTTCAGTCATAAATAGGTATGACTTACTAGGTAATTAGGCTAGCATCTAAGTCAGCATATACAGTGTAGATCACCCAGATACGACCACAGGTGGAAGACTCGGACCTATGACACCAAAAAAATGCCTATTAAAAAAAAATCCCATTACCCCACCCACTTGGTCTCGTACAGTACTATACGTTAATTCAAGGTGAGCATAAATAGCGCTATTATAGAAAGAGCCCTCTTTTTTCCGGCTCGCACAAACACAATAAACATCGATTAAATGTATGAAATATGTCTCTGGCAATCGATAAAGGTATTAGGTGTGTGAATATACTCACTTCAAATCGCTGTTTCAAGTATTTATTGAGTTATTCGCGTTTTGATTACCCCATCCAAAGCGAAAGTTGCGTGTACGAAAGAATCTCACACAGAATCGGAGGCCGTCCGGCTGGATTATCGGTCATATTTGGCCGATAGCTGATCGCCAGCTCAAACTAAAGTCGTGCACCATGATCATATACATTAGAGACTCCAACCATACAAAGTTCGTCCAATTGTGATCGTTCGCCGATCTAAAAAACACTTTTTTCTATAATTTGACTTTCTTTCATGATTCGCGTACTATCAGATTATGTCTTCCGGAAACCCTGAAAAGGGAAAGTCCTCGCGTCTATTTTTAGGTTTAACCAATCAGAGATGTTCTTACATAGACGCTTCGGTGGTTGTATTATGGAAGATAGTGCATTGACCCAGTTCCAGATAATGAACGAAATTATAGAAAAGTGTTTTTTAGATCGGCGAACGATCACAATTGGACGAACTTTGTATGGTTGGAGTCTCTAATGTATATGATCATGGTGGCTATTTCTATAATAGCGCTATTTATACCCACCTTGAATTAACGTATAGTACTGTACGAGACCAAGTGGGTGGGGTAATGGGGATTTTTTTTAATAGGCATTTTTTTGGTGTCATAGGTCCGAGTCTTCCACCTGTGGATACGACCAGTGCAAAATCCAATACTGGTAGTCCGTGCGCGGTTTCGGATAAAGCGCTATTCTCTCCAGCGTATACTCCACGGGCGATATTACACACACCAATACCTATTCGACCGTCTTGTACTAGAATATTCGATTACTGCTCTAGACTATGTGACCCGTGTTACAATTAATGGATGATAAAGAATATAGTCGGCTACGATTCGTGACACTGTCCGTAACGAAGGGTGACTTACAATTCTCTGTCCGTAACACAGGGCGACTTACATGTAAAGTCGCCCTGCGTTACGGACAGAGAATTTGGGTTAGATTTTGTGCCCCTACTGTGTTTCTGTATCGGCAGATAATACCGCCCGGCTGCCAGGCTAACCCGTGTCAGGGTCAGGGTCAAGGCCGGACTGTCTGCCACGCCATGCCCGACGGTTACAAGTGTGTTATTGAAGGTATGTATACAACAAAGCCTGAATGTTCAAAGATCGCCACGGGACAGGCGAGTCCAGGTTTAGGGGGATATACCGTACAATGACACGTGTGGCGAGTTCGGGCCTTCCATCTGACAGAAATGTTTTTGTTATGTAATATACATTAAATGTGTGTTTTTATTAGTTTTCTTTTAATTGGTTTAATATGTTGTTGTAGATAAATAAATAAATAACGGTTTTATTTTCTATCCGCACCCCTCTTTTTCTGAACCGTCCCACATTGTTCACACCTCACCGATTGTTGAGTCCGTTCTCCGGGCGTTTCTATGTATGATTAGCTACATTATATCATATGTTCTACTTCGCATTGTCAGTCTCTTGTCAAATGCCAGAAGAGGTGAAACTAGCTGTTGGCTGGAATACACGAAAAAAGAGCGAGTTACTTGTAGCCACTCCATATGCCATATAGGATACCAAAACTTCTGTCGCTTTTGCGTAGAATCGATTTCCGTGTCTCCGTCTTCACAACGACATTAAATTAATGAGACGGTGTTCACATATATGTTATATATATATATTCCATCACATTTATGAATCAATTATCTTTAAATCAAAGGATGATCAGGTAAATAATTTTCATATATTTTAGGACAAAAACGCCCACTTTTCATCAATGGACTAATCTGAACATCACTTTGTGACGAATGGATTGGTCGGAAATCATATCATATCACAGTCCATTCAAGTTAATTAGGATATAAAGGGTTAATTTAATAAAACTTTTGCTACTGTCATCGACGCCCTTTGTCGTCTACAGATTGCCCCGAACCCGTGGCCCGGGACACCATCACCCACTCCCCCACCGCTCGCCCGTACAGGGTGGGCACCTCTATCACGTACACGTGCACTGCCCCCATCCGGGCATTATCCGGCAATCCAGTGGACACGTGCTCGCCTGATGGGGTCTGGCAGCCAAAGACATACAGATGCACAGGTATATTGCAGTGGAACTTCTCTAAACCGGACACCAAGAAGGTTTTGTTATCTTATTATAATTTCAGCACAAACATATTTACAACATTTGATTGGCCCGTAGCAAGTCTCTGTCCAAAATTTATATCCCAGTAAACTCCCACGCCGAACTACTTTCTACAGGTGCGCTGTCAGTGCTGTTAATGTAAACAAACGGCTGCCGTCTGTCAAAATAAACACATTTTCTTGATGAATTTATTTCAAATGCTGGAATTATAAGGAATGAATGGCCTTTTTGTGGAATTTATCGGGGATATAAACTTGGAAAAGTCGCGGGAATACTGGACGAGGCCTTCCGGCCTTCGTCCAGTATTCCCGCGACTTTTCCAAGTTTATACCCCGACAAATTCCACAAAAATGCCATTCATTCCTGTATTGATTGGTTTCTGTATCGTTTATGTCAGGTGATAATGCCTGTTCATGGTCGCATAGCACACAACCATGGCTAGGATTGGTCAAATACCAGATTTACAGTGAAACCTGTCTAAACCTGGAAGCACTTGGGGACCATCCGGGTGTCCGGTTTAGTGAGGTTTCACTGTACATGTAATTGCAGCGGTACACAGCCGCCTGTGTTAATATTGCCAATATCATCAAGCTTCTGACCGTATATTGACAATGTCACCAGGGCCCGGTTGCTCAAAGATTCTGTTAGCTTAACAGACTGTTAAATCCTTAGCATTGCTAAGGATTTAACAGTCTGTTAAGCTAACAGAGGTTTTGAGTAACCGGGCCCTGGTAGTCAAGTAATTTGATTGTCTGCGCCAGAGATGTAGCACAATTCATGCTCAGCCAATCAAGCTGCTTGAGTTTAAGTACAATATTTAAAATAAGTATTTTTAAAAAGATTACAAATATTGGCAAGATTTGCGCAGGCAATTGTGTAGCAATATCTATACAGTATCATTCTATGAGGCCGAAGTTGCATTCATTTGGTATTTGTCACTTGCCCTCAAGTCAAATGATTCAGCCTTGCATTTATTTTATATGACCATATTCTACAGCGAAACCTCTCTAAACCGGACATCCTGGGAGGTCCGGCTTAGAGAGGTTGCACTGTATATCAGGCATTTGATCATTCTGAGCCATAGGTGTGTGGTATGCGATCACGAACAGACATTATCACCTGAGATAAATGACCAAGAAACCCATCAAAAATAATATCACGCGTGCTTTCTTGGTGTCCGGTTTAGACATATTTAAATGTAAGTATTTGTTCACCAATAACAAAAAAACAACCCTCCCCAAAAAAACTTTATTTGACGAAATTCCATCGAATATTGATGGTATTCCGAAAAAAAACATTTTCTCTCTTTGCCTCCTTTTTGCCCCATGTTAAATTCAAATAGGAAAATCGATTTCTTTCGCTTTAAAATCAATATTTTATGGAATTTATCAAATAAAAATATTTGGGGAGGGTGAAATTTGTGTTACTGATGAAAAAGCACTTACCT
This sequence comes from Conchocele bisecta, assembly GCA_029237695.1. Lineage (NCBI taxonomy): Eukaryota > Metazoa > Mollusca > Bivalvia > Lucinida > Thyasiridae > Conchocele > Conchocele bisecta. The sequence continues at coordinate 48,342,347 of CM055277.1, forward strand.
TTAGATATTTCCGAGATCTAATGTGTGTAATAGCCAAATGTCCGTCAGCAGCAAAACGTGTAACAGTCAGTAGATCAAGCAGGATTGCGAGCTAACAGTTTCTCCACCAAAAGTAAAATAAAGCTAATTCACTGACTGCATAACGAAAAGCGTATATGAGACGCCCTGTGATTTCATGAAATACGTTTACAAAACATAAATTATTTTTCATACATGCGGAATATAATTTTACCTTTGTAAACGTATTTTCTGAAATTACGCAGATGTCCAAATGTACACAATCACAGGTCGTGTCTCATATGTACAACTCCGATTTGTTTGGACGAACGATTGCCAATCATTGACGCGTCGTTTTGGCATCGTTTTTATAATTAGCAAACGATGTTTGGTTTAAGGACCCGTTCTATATCTGATCATCATTTGATTTAAAGATAATTGCTTCGCAAATGTGATGGCATATATGTATAACATATATGTTAACACTGCCTCGTTACTGTACCCTAGACAGCTCATGGGTTGGCCAACTCGGCCATCTTTGTGTGTTCCAGCCATCAGCCACTTTCACATTTTCTGGCGTTTGACACAGAACGTTAAATGTGAAGTAGAAAGTATGATATACTGTAGACAATCAGACATATACAAAACAGGACTACGGCCTCCTGTCAATTGCATCACACCAAAATATACTACAGATAGTGATGTATTGTTGCCAACATTCTCAAAATGTAAATAATCTATGGCTTACGTGTACACTTTTTCTAGACACTGTACTGTACTCCGTTATTTTTAAATACGCATGGGCCATATATACTCTCCCGGTAAAAAGCTATTTACTATTGTAATAGTGTATAATAATAGAGTACAGTACTGTGCATATATGGTATGTGTTGTGTGGTTACATGTAGCCAGGTAAAAATGACAGACTGTGGCTGGCATTTTCTGTGCATGAGGCTATATACAATGTTGATTGGTGTTGTTAAATAAACAGGCATCAAACTCTCCAGAAAACTGACATATTTCACAGTTTGTTGTATTGATCGTAATCCGTTCTCCTGGCGTTTCTATGTATAATTAGCTACATTATATCATATGTTCTACTTCGCATTGTCACTTTCTTATCAAATGCCAGAATAGGTGAAACTGGCTGATAGCTGGAGTTGGTCACTCCATCCGTATAAGACACAGTAACGAGGCAGTGTTCACAAATATGTTAGATGCATATTACATCACATTTACGAAGCAATTATCTTTTAATCAAAGTATGATCAGGTATATAAAGGGTCCTTAAACGTCTCACGTTTAAACCAGTGACTTCACGTTTAAACCAGCGCCGGTGACTTCAACCATTCCAGTATGCAATCCGTTGAGCGATCCGTACGTGTCTTACACACCCGAACAGACGCCCAATAGCACCATCGTCCGCTACACGTGCAGTGCTCCTTACCACGCCATATCCGGTGATCCTGTGAACACGTGCATGTCTGACGGCACGTGGCAGCCGGGCACGTACAGATGTACAGGTAACAGCCACAGGCGCATGCCTTGGTGGTACGTACTCGACCGCCTGCGTTATTCATGCCCACATATATTGGCAATGCCAGTTACATGTAGCAATCAAGCCGTTTGAATGTCTGAGCCTGCGCTGTAACACAGCTCAGGCTCAGTTAATCGAGATGTTTGATTTCAAGTTCAACCGCAATATTCAAGTGTTTTAAATAAAGAAATTTACAAATATTGACAAAATTTGCGCAGGCGGTAGTGTATAATAACCGTACTGTTTTAGACATGTGTACATATTTACACTCTCCTTGAATTCATAATGGAAACACCCATTCAACGTATTGCGTTCATATCCCAGTTGCATTAGCCCCACGTGACGTTGCGCGACGTTGTTGATTCTTTAAAGTTTGTTTCACGTCATTAGATTACATGACGTTCATCGTCGTTGTCAATAACGTCACGCTATTGACCGGTAACATCGCTGTTCCATGAACATGCAACAAACCGATATGCCTCGGGCATCAAACATACTTGCATAGCATGATCTGTCGGAACTGTGGTCCCGTATCCATATGACATTAGCGGTTGCTGTGACGTTAAATCCTTTCACTTTCACTTTGTCACAGTGCACGGGTTTTCCGAGTTACAGTGGAACCGCTCTACACCGGACACCCTGGGAGGTCCCCAGGAGTAGTATAAGGGGGTCAAAATGATACCACCACCCTCTGGAAGTCACCGGCTACGCGCGGTGCCCCCCACCACATGGTGTTATCATTGTTGACCCCATTATACTACTTGGATTTTCCCCCACTGTTCGGCGGGTATGTATGAGAAGAATGGAACATATTTTTCATCAACCGCGAGACCATATATTTCTGGCATGAGAAGATATGCCCAATTAGAGATACGAAATCCATTGATTATACTCAGTATATACAATCACACAATGGTTCTAGTTAATTGTGCGTGGTTGAAGACAGGTAGTCACGAGAGATGTTTTCGTACCGGTATTTACGAGTATTGCAAGCATCACCGGGCATGGATGAGAAGAGGGTCCGTTTCACCTCGCCCATGTCGGCATTGTGGGGTAGGGACCAGATCCGAGTCACTGCTATGTCCACCATGCGATGGCACTCAGGCTACTCATCGATTGGTTAGCAAGGAATTACGTGCCCGCAAGTATTATCGTTTAGTAATAATTGAAATCGGAAAGTCAGTTAGAAAAATAGAATCGATCTGATGTGTAGTTTTTTATAAGTCCGGTGGCGTAACGGGTCCTGAAAAAGGTTTTATGTTCCGTAAGAAGGGGCCGTCGGAACAGCTGGACTGTATGGTGGAGGAATATCCTGCTTACGCTGCAGACACACGAATAAGCATATCACGTCCTGAGACGGGCGAAGAGATTTTTTCTCTCGTCGGCCCTCCCCTCCATAACGAGTTTTTTATATCTTCGTCCGCGAAGAATTTGTGGTCGGGCCTTCGACCGGATCGTGCCTTTTAACTCTTGGTACCTGGCCATCTCTTCGACGACCATCTTGAACTCGCTATCTGATATATCGTTGTCGGCTATCGCTTTCGACACGATAACGTCGATACTGTTTTTCTTAGACCTCGCGAGAACCGCTATTCGGTCGTACTTTCGACTCTTGGCCTCTAGTTTTCGGCCCACGAGTCTGGTCGTCATGCAAAGCAGTCCCGCCCCCGCCGCTACAGCACTCAAGGTCGGCGCGACCGGTGCAGCGACAACTGTTGACAATAAAGACACACTACCCACCCCGCTCATAACGGAAGCTGAGGCTAACGTGGTGCTCACCCCCTCTAATATATTGACTGACCGCATATATTTCTTCGCATAACCCATCCGCATCTCTCCCTCGTGTTGTAGAATATGTTGTATATCAACGATCCTGGTCATCCTAAAGGATGCCGGGTCGGCCGTCCCAGAAGGTAAGTGTGGATATAGTTTCTCGTCATTCATCATAAATCAAGTTCTATTAACAGTGTAACAATAGTGGAGGAAGTTGATTGGTCAGCGACTTTTGTAACAAAGTTAATAACACTACCTGCCGGAACTTTAATGAAGTGTCATCATCGAATATCGTAAGCCCTGACCTCTGCCCCATGTGCTTGGTGATGCCAGACTTCTGTTCTACACCATTCAGGACGAGAGTCACTCGGACTTCGGCAGCGGCGTGTCCGCGAAAGTTGACTGAGCAGACCGCCATTCGAAAAATCGTCCCGGACACTGCCATGGTGTATCCCCCATATCTGTTGCTCGCGTTGGCACCGAATGAATATTCGTAGGACCCCTCGTTAAGTGTACCCCGCTCCTCGGCCCAAACTGTTATGATGGGTTTTCGAGCTTGCAATTCCCCTACTTGCGCAACCGCCCTAGTTAAAATTGTGCGGGCCTGCGCTACACCCCTCTCCAGCCTTCTCATTGCGGTTTCATCGTATGCTGCGGCCACGACGAAAACGTCCCGTTCTAAGTTGGAACTACCTGGACCGTATATGCTCATGATTAATATGTAAATATATATTATGTTTAATCGGTTATTTCGAGAACGACCGAAATCGGGTAATCGTTATCCAACTTTCTCGCTTGATCATCAAGAATAGAAATCTTCAACTCGTGGATATGTCCCGATTCCAAAACTTTCATCTCGGGGTGTCGGAAGTCTAAGGTCACAGTCTCCCCAAAGAAACAATCACTGGCTTGTACGGTTTTCAGTAGTGTGCTGGGGGCCCCATCTAGCATGTTGTGCGATGTGTTCAGCTGATCCAGGTGCACCCCGAGAGTTTTCATGACGGCGAAGTTTACTGGGATCGTGCCGACGTGCTCCCCCGTATCAAATATTTTAATCGTGTCAGGGGATGTTTTAAATCCTAACAGTGAGCCCAACCCCGGTGAGATACTTAACCGTTTTCCAACGGTCAATGTCGCGAGCCCTGTGGCTTTCGAGATTGCGAGAGCGACTACACCATCAAGCTTCGCCGTGACAAAAGCTTGGAGAGCTCCGAAGCTCCAAAGGCCAGGAGGTACTATGTTATCTGGTGGACTTATGGGTCTATGAGGAGGAGGTACTATGTCATCTGGCGGAGCTATGCGGTACATGGCTATGTGTTCGAAGTCGACGTCCTCGCCAACACCTGCTGAGAAAAACTCGAGCGATTCTACGATTTTCCACCCAACCGTGAAGGTGATCGATCTGAGACCTACCCTGCGTTTTCCTCAGCAGTTGTCGATTGGCTTTTGAAGTTCACAACTCTCTTTTTGAACATTAGTGATAGTAGCAAACATAATAATATATTTCAATGGATAACAAAGCATTTAGTTTTAATTCTGATGCAAAGTACGCGGTCGGAGTTAAATACACGCAAAAAGACGTTGTTTATCCCCTTGTACATCCAAATATAACGGTTAGACCGGAGAGTGGCTTTGCCACCAATTTTTCCGACATCTTTGAACAATATAGGATGCCCAAGATTACTACGATGGAGGCCGTGAACGGGTGGAAAGCAACACCGATGCAGTTTTGGCAGAATCAGCTCAACTTCGCCGTATGGTGCGCAACAGCCGGATGCGGTTTCCTCTCAGGACCATCTGACATCCAAGAATGTCATGCTCCGAAGTGTCTACAACTTTCATGTGTATTATACTATTAGGAGGATTCTCAAAGAACTAAGTATTCCACTACCTCAAGATGACGCATGGTATCCCATTTCCAACACATACGACCTTAGGGCGTTCGAAAGACTGTGCAACGAATTTAACGTTTCAAAAGACGAGGACTGGAGACAGAAAGCATTTTCTAATAGCACTGGCCTCGGGGACGTTCTCATTCGGGGCCAGTCCGGAAATTGGACGCAGACAGATTTTAGACACGATCACTCCGGCGACCACATCGTCAGTCGGAACGCCGGGAATTTTGACCCCGCGACGATGACCTTCGGGCCGGAAGTGTCTGGAGCTCGGCACTGTGGCGTCTCATCCTGCGATTGGTTACCTCCGAAACGAGCTCACATAGATTACATACAGCAGGCTGCTGAGGTCCAGGACGCGTGGGGTACATTTATGTTAGATAAGGGTCTGGGGTTCACGCAGGCCGGGGTTACTCGTCTTAACGACTCCATTCGCACATACGTCTGGGCTATCCTCGGCGCACAGAAGCAAACTCGCAGTTCTATACTAGGCACGGGAACGGCGTTTGGCTCGCAAAAACAATTATTGGCACTTGTAGAGGACGCCATTTCAGCTAAGGTGGACCTGGAGAAGACGATCAAGCAGTATCAATACATTTTGCAGAATGCCAGCACCCCAGTAGACTATGTATTTGGAATAGGTCTTTATATGGCGCCGAGCAATATGATACTACGAGACGACCCGGTTGACGGTTACAATAATCAGATCTTAATCGCCACCGTCAATAAAAATATCGGCCACAACGGTAACGTGAACGTGGATATCATCAAGCGCACCCCCAACATGATCGAGTTCAACAGTGGAAGTGGAACCGATTTCATAAAACCGCAAGCACCCACCCCACCACAAAGCCCCCCATCAAGTTCATTTGAACCCAGTGTTCCACCGAGCTCCGCGGTTGTTCCACCCGCAGCAATAGGACCAGCAAGTTCCCCCAATTCATCCAATCGCGATTGGATTGGAATAGGAGCGAAAACTAGTGTCACAACCCATGAGGAGGAGAAATTAGGGCTCGTGGCTACCCTCACGGTGTTCGGACTATTTGTGATTTGGGTTTAGGAACTCTCGGGCGGAGAGTAGTAGGAGACCGGCGATCGCCAAGATTAAAGTCCAAGCATTCTCGACTGTTTTTGATAATATAGATAACAAGAAGGAGAGGAGACCTCCTATCAACCCAGGCAGCGCGGCAGCCACCTTTCCGGCTAATTTAGCCAGGAGACAGGCAAGGGCTTTTAGTTGCTTTTTTACCCACTCCTTGGCTCCACCGGATGGAGCTGGTGCTGGCGCTTTGTGCTGGCGCGGGTGCTGGCGCCGCACCACCCGTGATAGATAGAACTAGAGACGATATAGATAGAATTAGGGTCGATATAATCATGGTGAAAGCTGTGAGGATGGTTACTATCGTGACGCCCTTCTCTCTGAACAGAGTGCGAAGACGCTCACCGAGTGTCGTGTCCTCGTGCAGGACCCTCGAGATTGTTTCGTGGCTCCGACTTAATTGTCCAGAGAGCGTCTCACGGTTAGTCGAGGCAGCCTCCAAGCGAGCTTCTCTTTCATCCCGCAACGACCGCAGGAGTTTGTTGATCCGCTCGGTAGATTCTCTATCGCCACGTGCTTCCTTTATTTTTCTTTCTTCTAGCGCTATATGTTTGTCCAACGCCGTGAGTTTGGAGAGAATATTGACCAGTTCGCCCCGGGTTGTTTGCAGAGCCTTATCGAGTCCCAGGAGTTCGCGAAGAGATAACGGTGGGTCATACTTTGCGCCGTTTATTTCGTGGACCGTGATTTCAATTGTGTATATAGCGTCGGTGGCTAAACGAGGGACCTCGCTAATATCGCTCGTTTCTGTAGTGGTGGCCGTCTTCGCCAGCCTTTCGTCGGTAGCCTGTAGGGATTTTACCATTTTTTGAGACACCTGCGACCGGTCCCCGATCACTCCGAGAGCTCGAGCGAGGTCCATTCCATATTTGTTTACTGAAGAAGCCCCGAGGAACCGGTTCGGGTCGTTCTTGAACGTCAGCAACTTCCAGTTCTTGCCCCATTTAACCCACAGGTCTCCTCTTTTAGTGCTGCGGAACTCCAACGTGGCCTTGATGCCGTGTTTAGACACCTCACTCTCCCACCGTTTCACCCGAGACTCCGTTTCCTTGAGAGGCGCCAGCTCATTCTTGGAGATCCCCGCAGGAATCTCGGCACCGCCCGCCCATGCCGGAGTTTCGGGTGGGGCTTCCCACATATAGCTAACATCACCAGCAGCTGAAGTTCCTGGTGTGAAGAGCGTATTTCGGGGCGCGTCTGGATCAAACAAATGTGCTGGTGTCCACCCGGGAAACGGAGTCTCGGGTGTGGTCTCTATGAAGGTCGTTTCGTCATCGATGTCATCGTCATCGAGGTAATCGTCTCGGTCGCCCGTAGTGCGATCGAATTCGTTCATACCAATGTCGTGACCAGCGATCTTTATAATTATGTATTAAACAAAAAACCATACGGGTTTAATAGAGTTATTTATTTTCACTGAAAATATGTCTTCGAGTCAATACGGTCGCAAACTCAATCCATATCGCAGACTGCGTGAGCCCCTCAGGGCAAAAGGCGTGAGACAGAGTGTCGTTATTACGAACAACCCATCGACGATCGACCAGAACCAGCAGATCTTAGTCCGCTTCCCCAACCTCGGAGCTAGCGACGTCATTATGCCGGGGACTATTCGCCTCGCTTTCACTATTTCGCTGACATCGACGGACGCGGACCGAACCATCGTTCAGAACCTGGGTCGCGCCATCGTCAAGAAGAGCATGATAAAGATTTCTGGTAATGAGGTGATGTCGATCGATGACAGCGACGTCTACCATTGCTACCAGGACCTGTGGAAGACGGCGCAAGAGTGCGAAAATGCGGTATATCAAGGTATTGACACCAGTCGAAATAAGAACGTAACCAGACTTAGAATCGGGGCTGGTGACAAGGCAGATAACGTCGCGAGCGACAACGCGGTCGCGGCCGCTTACGGCAACCGATTCTACATCCCGCTCGACTTTGAGTTGCTGGAGAGTCACATGCCCTACTATCAAAGCGCTTTGGCGGACCGACTCGAATACGAACTAACGTTCAACGACTACGGCCGAGTTATCATAGCCACCGACGTGGCATCGACGTATACGATCGATAATGTTTCGCTGGAGTACGACATGGTCACGATGCCCGAACTCGCGCGATTAATCAGATCCCAGTATACCGGGCGCGTTGCTATACTTTACGACCGAGTTCTTCGCCACCGCAAGATGACGAAAGACAAAAGCGACACATTGTGTGGAATATTAACGTCAACGTACCCGCCCGCTCGATGAAAGGTATACTGATGCTGTTCGAGGATGCTCGGTTCGCGCTCGGTGCTAGAAAAACCGACAATTTCTATAACCCCAAAATCACAAAGGTCGAGATGACGATCTAGGGAGTCCCCAATCAACTCTACAGCGTGGGTCTTCGCGCGCACCAGCAGTGGGACGAAGTCAGAAAGCAGCTTGCTTCCGGCTCTAAGCGCTCCCCGGTGGTTGCCGCGGTTGCCAAAGACCTGCAGCTCTCGGACGTCTCCCTCGCGGAGATTCTAACTACCAAATACGGGTTATGGTTAGACATGCGAGCCAGCGACGACGACCAAATGCACGGTAGTGGACGCCAAGTTGAGAACGCTAGCGAGGGTGTGACGATCCAGATAGCCAAAGAGGCGGACGGAGCTGACGCATTGAACGTGTACTTATATATAATTACAGATGCACAACTCAACATCGAAGATGGCCGATACGTCTCAGCTTTATACTAAATATAAATCTAAAGATGTAATACCTTCAAACAAATCCAATTTACCAATTGGTGATGCCCACTCTGCCATAATATGTGGGCAGACAGGATGTGGAAAAATGGTTTTCATCCTGGACTTGCTCGAGGGGTCATATCGGGGTGCCTTTCGACACATTGTGATCCTGTGTCCCACTGCTGTGCTGCACAACGAAACTTATCAGCGGCGCCCCTGGATCTGGGCTGACCCTGAGGTATACGTTATTGACCCCGGCGACAGGCTTCACGATTGGCTGCGTGTCTTCTATCAAATATTCCAGGGTGAGCCCACCCTATACGTGATTGACGACTGCTCGGCCAAGGCGGCGATGACTAAAAAGAAGGACATGCTCTCCGAGCTCGCATTTTCTGGCCGCCATGCGAGGCAAAGCGTATGGATCTCCACTCAAAAGTACAACGCCGTCCTCAAGGATCTGCGCGAGCAAACGAAATGGGTCGCCCTCTTTCACTGCAAGGACCGAGACACATTCGATGACTGTCTTCGAGAGAACGACGTTATCCCAACGCGCGAGGAGCGCCTGGAGGTTCGACAGATACTTTCGGAAACTAAGCACGCCAAGCTTCTGCTATAGACCGATCAACCAACTGCTTATAAAGTTATTAATTAATTAATTTTCAGAAAATTGCAAAGTAATAAGCAATTGCTTAACAATGCTGAACAATGCTGAACAATGCTGAACAAATGCTGAACAAATGCTTAGCAATGCTGAACAAATTCTTAACAATGCTGAGCAATTGCTGAACAATGTTGAACAATGCTTAACAAATACTTAACAATGCTGAGAAAATGCTTAACAATGCTGAGCAATTGTTAAGAATGTGTTGCTCCGCTGCGAGCTTTGTTGCGAGCATAACGGTGATCATAAGTATCGGGTGGTGCGCTTGACAATATGTTAAAGTTATGAGACTTGTAAGAATATTTAAATTAATTTTAAGAAAATTAGCAATAATTAACTGCGACGAACTTCTCGATCAGCTAATGGAAGAAACCTCAACGCCGACTATCCCCAACTCCAATCGCGAATTGGGAGGAACTGAAACCTCTACTCCGTTGATCCCGACAGATGGAACACCTGTCGGCACGAACGAAAATGAAAACGCGGCGCGACGCGAGCGGCTAGCTATGCTGGTTGCTGGGGGACAATCGGAGCATTATCTCGGTAGGATTCTCTCAGTTTGTCAGGTGGATAAGATGCCAGATGTCGAGATCGATAAAATGTATGCGCGATACGAATCTAGGTTAGGTGCGGAGATGACAAAAACTCTTGGATCTGCGGCTATTCATTTGTACGCTACCGCTGTTAGTATACTTCTCCCTATACCAAACACCGCGGGGTTGATTCGCGATCTAGAGACTGACCCTTTTATAGGACACACTCTTAGAACAGCCTGCTGCTCAATTTATCACAAGTTTGGAATGTACTTAGCTCCGCTGACAACCGCGTTGACCACGGGTAAACACTGTCAATTTGGACATATATGCCCACTGACTATAAGCCCTAATATTAATATTATAAATGATGACACAAGACACAACTGCGAGAGTGACGGAACAGCAATCCCAGATTGCACCAACTCCAACAGGGTTGGGGTTGAACCCGATTGCAGCACTTCCAACTCCGATTGATCCTCCAACGGAACTGCAATCCCCGATTGCTCCAACACTGTTGAATCCGGTTGCACGACATAAAAATCCAAAGGACAGGCAGCTGGGCGAGCAGCGGCTGCCACACGAAAAGCTAAACAAGATAAAATACTCGCCGATCTTCGAGAGGCCAAACGGTCGTTGCAATCGGAGACAGAGACAGCAAAACACCCGGTGGCATCTGTTTCTCCTCCAATTCACGAATTGGAACCGCTTGCTCCCAATCCTGATTGGAAAATCGTCTCGTGGGTTATTGGTGGTGGTCTGTCGGTCGTGGGCACCCTGTATGTGCTTGACCGTTTCAACACCAATCCCGATTATTACACCAATCCCGATTGGAAAAACAACCCCAAACACTGTTTGATGCGGTTCCGAAGAAAGTTACGAAACACCAATCGCATTTGGATGCGCCCCATTTAAACATTGATTGCGATCCCTTTTATATGCAATCAATAATTATAATGGCTGAACACGATGGTAAAATGATAGTGAATGCGCTTTATCACGCCGTGGTGATATCGGGTCTCAGTATCGGGTTTGCTCGAATATCAAAGATGGCCTTCGGAGGGCCCGCTCCCAAATTGACTTCACTGTGAAAGACGTAGGGCTCGTGACCTTGGATATAGCAGCCGCAGTTTGGGCCCGAGATTATCTAATTAAAGCTGGAATTATACCAGTTAATATATGGAAATAATGGCTTCGATCGGAATAATGATAGGTGGTGCACTTGTAAACGCATTGGCGTTCAGCGGTAGCAACTTTATATTCTCGAAAATGAGAAGCTCGAACGTGGATGAGGAGCGCAAGCGTCACGATTTAGCTGTAGAACAACTCAAAAGCGCAAAGGAAGCGTGGTCTAAAAAACGAACCGCCCATCTGCACTGGGTCAACGAAGAGATTCGCCGCGAGAATCACGCCGCGCAAACTTTCCAGAACGTTGAAGAAGCCAACCGCGAGTATGCGCTGGCATATCCACAGAAAAGTCTCGCGCCGCTGGATCGCGAGCCCCAACTTTCAGATTTCTTTGTACCGTCAGAGGTCCAAAAAGACCGCGAGATCGCGTTCATCGTCGTGGGAATGGGTGTGGTGGGTCTCGTCGGCTACTATATTCAATCGATATTGAAATAATTATTTTAAATTGTTTTTTATAAATAATATATATATAGAACGATGTTAGTTGACGAACATTATTTTGCTATGATAGATGTAGGCTACACTGCCGTTAAACACCGTATAGATGGTGCAAAGAGTATGATTCGTCTGGCCCGAGGCGCGAGGACGAAAAAGCGGCCACCCTTTTCGCAAAGCGGATGTTAGATTCTTCCACCAATCCTGAGGGATTGGACTCCCAATCGAGATTGGATGAATCAGATTTTCCCGAGTTCCTTCAGAACTTAACCTCCAATCGTGATTGTACTTCCAACAAAGGTTTATTATTAACGACGCAGTTACCGGACGATCTGGCGTGGTCATGTTGGAGGTTGTCCAATCTATTAGAATATATCGCATACGATGGACACACGCAAACTTGATACCAAACTATCGGTTCGCCTAACACGCAAGCTAGTGAACACATACTACAGCCCCCGCGGCTACTGGAAGGGTCTCGCGGCCATCAAGAACCTCGCCGCGGCGACCAAGGTTTCCGAAAACGCTGTCAAGGAATGGCTCAAGAAGCAGGCCATCTGGCAGATCTATTTACCCGCGCCTCGCAGTATTCCTCGGCCGAAATTCGACGTGCCGGTGCCTAACCAAGTTCACCAAGCGGATCTCCTGTTTCTCCCTCACGATCGCGTCTGTCGCAAAACGTACAAGTACGCACTGACAGTCGTTGACGTAGCGAGTCGTTATAAGGAGGCTGAGCCACTGGCTACGAAAGAGTCTAAGGAGGTGGCCGAGGCTCTTTCCCGAATATATAAAAGGAGTCCTCTCAAATGGCCGAATCTTCTCCAGGTCGATCCCGGCCGCGAGTTCATGGGCGCGGTCTCTCAGCTGTTGGCTAAACACAACGTTTCTGTCAGACGAGGCCGCGTCAACATCCACCGGGACCAGGGAATCGTGGAGCGATTCAATCGAACCCTGGCTGAGAGACTGTCACCAATATGCCAAAGAACTTGTAGACCCTCATACGCGATCGACCGAGTGGGTGGCCAGGCTGCCCGCCGTGGTCTCCGCACTGAACAGCGAGGTGACCAGATTGATCAGTAAGAAACCCGTAGATGCCATCAAGTCTAAAAAGGTGACCAGCAAGCCCCCTGCCGTCTCGCGCGGGCGACCCGTTGGTTTAGAGGAGCAAAGGCTTCCATCGGATGTTGACGTCCGGTACCTCTATCAACTGGGAGAGCTCGAAGGTGGCAGCCGCCGCGCGACTGATCCCGTGTGGTCTCTCAATGTATATCATCTGGATCGATCTATTACCAAACCCGATGAGCCAATGCTCTAAAATTTGACTGATGGTCCATCTCGCGGGTTTGTTCGCGAAGAACTTCTTATGGTACCTTCTGACACCCAGCTGCCCCCGGATCGTCAGAGTCTTTAGTATTCTCCCCTTTTTCAGAGTTCTTTTTTGTTTACCTATCCTATAGGCTCGGTGTGTAGCCCGTCTTCCATCACTCTCCTCTTGTCGTAGTACGCCGATGAACCCAACTTCTCCTGCTTGTACGTCTTCATCACCCCTTTAACCATTCGGAATCCCCTGTTCTCCGCCATATCTCTTCGACATCCCCTTGGCTGAGTGCTTAGATATTCCGTCACCGCTCACGTAGTAACACTTGCTACACAGAGCGATGGCTCTATCACCCTCGAATTCCAGCTTGAACAGTCCCGGAGTTCTGTTGCTCCACGCGTCCCACGCCAACACTCGGCCTTCTCCTTGTTGAACTTTCTCTTCATCTTCTTTCTCACCACCGCCGCCAGCGTCTTCTCCGACAGCGCGAATTACATGATGTCAGTGTACATCTGTATAAGTTAGACATCTCCGCGATCCACGTACTTGTCCAAGAAGTCGTAGTAGAACTCGAGCATCCGGAGCTTGGCCAACTGGTAGACCGTTATGCCACACTGAAACGGTATGTTGATCACCACTCGAGTCTTCCTGCTCGATATCTCGTAAGCCTCCCCAATCTCATCCAGGTCTTCCAACCACGCCGACCTCAGTGCCCGGTCGACAGTCGTCTCATCCTTCGTATATGTGGTGTTCAGGTGTCTCTCTTGTGCCTCTATCAGCTTGCCACAACACGCGTTGCCAACCAGTTTGAATATCTCCGCCAACACCGCCTTGCTCTTGTCGACGTCCCCCGTCCGTCTGGCAGCGGTGACCTCTTTAACGAACCATTGAAATGGTTTGCCGGGCGTGTAGTCTATCACCCTATGCACCGCCTTGACAATCAGACCGTGCTCCAGATACCACTTTAGCAGTAGGGAGTATATGATCATCTTCTTGGCGGACATTGCCCCCACGAGCTTTCTCTGTCCTTTGACCATTTTCCTCCCCGTCCTGGCCAGGTAGTCCTTCTTGTGCTGCGGAACCTCGGTCGCGTCGACGTTTCGATTAACGAACAGCGGTGAAATTTCCGAGAACTTGTCTCTCAACGTTTCCGGTACCTCTATATCCAACTCCGCAAATCCGAACCACTTTTCACTCCTGACCTTCCTCACAAAACGGTCTATATACGACTGTCTTTCCGGGTCGTCACACGTCCATATCGTCTCCTCCCCGCACGGCATGTCTTTCGACAGAGTAGACATGTACAGTGCATTGCCATCACCGCATCACCGCCTTGCACATCTTCTCCTCCCGACTAACTATCTGACCCCTGATCGTCGACCTGCCAGCCTCTGCGTATCTGGAGAACACTATGGATGGACCACCGACCAATCCCTGCTTCATCATCTCGTAAGTCTCAGACTTCGGCGACCACAGCTCGGGCGTGTCCGCCTTCCCATCGATCGACCCGCGGAGCAGATACTGAAAGGAAACACCGGTCAGAGACACAGCGTCCTTGAGTATATCCACACCTCTTCCCCTGTAGAACTCAGTCATTTTAGTCAGAGCCTCCAGGAACGGTCCTACATCCAAGTCGTTGTAGTGTTGCAACCATTCCTTGAACGTCTTCATCCCATTTTCTAGGAATACCTTCATACACTCTTTCCACTCGGACAACGACAGTAGGAACTCACCATTCAACTTCGAGTACCACTCGGGAGAGTCTGGCAGACCCGGATGGTCGAGATTGTCCGCACTATCGAACCACTCGTATGGGAAGTGAGACTTTAGCGTTTTACAGTCGTGCGCCTTAACCCACCGGTCATACGTGGTACCGGGTCCAAGATACTGGATGATGTCGAGAAATCTAAAGTCCGGGGTAAACAGAAACATCGTCGTGCTGGCTCTCTTTCCGACCATCACCTTATTCACGGTGGCCGCCAACTTCTCTACAAAGTACTGCTTGATGAGGTTCAGGTCGTACCTGCTACAGTTGAACCCCACCACCGGGACTTGGTCAATCCAAGAGACGATATTTGCTTGCTGAGACTCCGATAGCATATCTATGTCGGCCGGCAGATACGTATTCCTAACCCCCTCCCTGATTGCCTTGCCTCTCATCTGTAGCTCGGTCATGAACTTCTCGAATAGCGTTTCAGGATCTCGTTCGCAGATGTGGGTTATCTCTTCATGCATTGTATCCCCCAACGACACCGATATAGGAACGTGCTCGACCTCGAAGGTTAGGTCTTTGGTCGACCTCGCGCTCGCTGACCCCTTGGGATAGAACTCCTTCTTGTAAGCCGACTGCGGTCCATATACCCTCTTACCTGGACATGACACCACGGTCTTCCCACCCATACAGGTGGTCGCGTGCCTGTGCATGTGACACGACTTTGTGAACTTTTGTTGACATCCGGTGCACCCGTAATCGTTCATCATCTTGCGGAGGTTCGTTATGAGAAACGAGTGACCTCCAAACATTCCTATCATCATGATCTTCTCCCCAACCGCGTCGTAATTTGCCGAAACCTTCATGAGGTACCACACTCCGTCGTCAGTGGGCTCGTAAACGGGAATTCCCATCTTGAAGTGCTCTTCGACCTTCTTAATATCATCCAGGGGGATTCCCTTACTACCCGGTCCGTTATCGTGACCGATGTATTCGTGAGCTAGAGCTCGTGCCTTCTCACAACAGCGGTCTGGTCTCCCTGCACGGTGGATGGCTATGCACCTAAACAGACACAAGTAGTCGTCGTACGTGTCGACGGAATACATTCCTTTTTTATGTCTTAACCAGTCTGTGAGTTTTCCCGCTCCCATGAGAAGTTGTTGCGCATCGATGATCATCTTCACCTCAACCGATATCCAACGAACGAAGGTCCATGTTGTGTTTGGTCTATCAACTTTGTCGATGTCCATTCGACCTTTCTCTCTATCGGATATCCAACTCTCCGCTTTGGAAATATCGTTTATCCACGGACTACCCTTTGATTGTTTGTGATAAATCATCGTGTCGTCGGTCTCGATGTTCCTAATACGATACGAGCACGAATACCTCAGATAACATGCCGTGGTCATCTCTGGGCGAATTTTATTCATTATGCGATTATCGATCTCCCCGTCTACCCCCTCTCGAAAGTCCATACTATCTTTCTCCTACCCCTATCAACAGTTTCCCTAACTTCGGCTTCTTCGGCGAGAATCCTGGGACCCTCCTCCACGAAATCTCTAGCGATATCTCTCCTCCTCTTAGGAGGTCTCCCCATCAGACTTTGATGAAATGTATTGTAGTACGCCTTGTATAGGGATTTTCTACGTGCGCTGGGATCTTCTTTTACACGCTGCGCGTAAGCGATGGCACGCAGACTGGCCGTCGTCTCGTTCTCCAATTTCTCGGAGCGTTTTTCGGGGTCGGCGGGCAGTCGTCCGGTCGAAACCGCACGCCGCAGCCTCTCCTCGTAGACGACGGCTCGCGTGTCACTTATCCTATCTGCTATAGCTTTCTTGAGTCTTAAACCTCTTAGGGAAATTCCCCAACTCTTAGCTTGCTCTCTCATTTGCTTTATGGTAGGCATTATGCTGAGTATAACCAATAGATTTTTATCTTTAATAGGGTGTAAGTTTATATTTGTGACAGATTGTTGTAATATACTTAGTATAATCAATGGAATTCTTGTCTCTAATAGGGTGTAAGTTGCCGATATTTATGACAGATTACTGTATATACTGAGTATAACATAGGGATTCTTATCTCTAATAAGGTGTAAGTTGCCGATATTTATGACAGATTACTGTATATACTGAGTATAACATAGGGATTCTTATCTCTAATAGGGTGTAAGTTTGCCGATATTTATGACAGATTACTGTATATATTGATATAACATAGGGATTCTATCTCTATGTATTCCGATTTTATGACAGATTACTATACTAGATAACATAGGGATCTTATCTCTATCGATTATTGCGCAACACTACCTGGTGTTTTATGTTTTATCTTCAGGTTTATATTTAGTAACAGCCTTCGTGGTCGTGTGGGCTAAGGAGACATTCTATGGAGACGTGGGTTGTGAGTTCGAATCTCGGCTAGACCTAAAACTTTCTTTTTTTTATGGTCTCGCGGTTGATGAAAAATATGTTCCATTCTTCTCATACATACCCGCCGAACAGTGGGGGAAAATCCAAGTAGCATAAGGGGGTCAACAATGATAACACCATGTGGTGGGGGGGGGTGGGGGGGGGGCACCGAGCGTAGCCGATGACTTCCAGAGGGTGGTGGTATCATTTTGACCCCCTTATACTACTCCAGGGTGTCCGGTTTAGAGAGATTCCACTGTAATTCTGTAGCCGATTTCATCAAAAGTGCAAAGTATACTTATCTAGCAAAGTATACTTTCAGGGAGTAATCATTTATTTTCCCCAAAATGCATTATTTCATATAGAACTAACCACTGCATATATTTGATGATTGAAAGTATGCAAAACTATTATACAGAATGTATTACATTATCATAGCCAAAATGGCTGTGATAATGTAATAAATTCAGTATAATAACAATAAAAACAAAACAATTATCATTAAATTGAAAATTTCTCCCTCAAAGTATACTTTGCTAGATAAGTATACTTTGCAATGTTGGTGAAATCGGCTACAGGTATATGAATGCTGCAATACATATATGAGACACGCCATGTGATTTTTACCTCCAAGCATCTGCGTAATTTCATGAAACATGTTCACAAAATTTACAATAAAAATGTTGTCAACGTAAACTTATTTAATAAAATTACGCAGATGTACGAAGGTACAAAATCACATGGCGTGTCTCATATGTATGCGTTGTGATCATGTAAAGACATTTAACCAATATATGTGCTGTGCAGTCAAGTTGTATGATCACGTGGTTACAACAGCAACAGGTACTGCAACTTCCAGAAACCCTCCGATTCAAAGTACGTAACTATTGTTTTATTTTGTCCTTATTATATAACGGATTTCGATGAAATATTGCGCATCAAACGCGTCTTGTTAAGCTGTATTTGGTGGTCACTGCGAGGAATCTATTTCCGTGTCTACTGACACGGAAATCGATTCCTCGTCGCAAAAACGACATAAGTAAGTGCCGAACTCCCAGGACCACCAAATGCAGCTCATGACGACGCGTTTGCTGCGCCATATTTCATCAAAATCCGTTTCCTATTAAGAAAAATATCAAATAATACTTACTTTGAAGTGGGCGCGCTTTCCATATTTTCAGCTATTGTTGATGTAGTTGTAACCACAATGCTGCACATTGGCAGTTGAAGCCATAGCAATTGAACGATGCGGTATCGCTGTCCGGTTTAGAGAGGTTTTACTGTATTTGGTTGTCCGGTTACCGCAAGTGGTAACGACCGCACCTCTCACCAATGCGGCCCGGGTTCGATACTGGAACGGGGCAGTATGCGAGATGGCATGATGGTCGGCAGATCGGACAAGTGGGTTTCCTCCGGGCACTCCCAAATGTTCCCTCCCACGTTAAGGATCTCCCGTACGCCCCCATCTCTGGTAAAGCAAGCATATGTATACAGTGCAACCTCTCTACAACAGCCACCTATGGGAAGACGCAAAACTGGCTGCTGTAGCGAGGTGGCTGTTGTAAGGAGGTTAATGCTGAATTAAATTTTAACGTCCATTGATTATTTATTTTCTTCGATAATTTTCATCAAAAACATGCTTTGGCAGCATGTTAGAATCATTTCCAATGGAAATGATTCTAAAATGCTGTTAAAACATGTTTTTATTGAGACAGAAGGCAAAAGCAACAGCAGACGACAACTTTCGTGCTCAACAGTCTAAGGGTTAGATACAGAGGAAATCATCCATTTGGAATATAAAATAGTGGCTGTTAAAGAGAGGGTGTTGTTGTAGAGAGGTGGCCGTTCGTGGAGGTTCGACTGTATTAACTGTTCTCTCGCTTCTTTGTAGCTATTTACACCAGTAAACCATATGTATGTGTTCAATAAGTATTTATGCCGATGATATCAGCAAATCAGCAAGGAAATCATACCATATGCTGGCGTTAGCCCATAATAATCACATTTTGGTGTTTTACATGTAAATTGTATAATTTGGATTCTACACATGTGCTGCAATGTACATCAACATTGGTCTAGTAATTGCATATTACAGGTGTGTGTGCATTTTTAGTGGTAGGAGTATCTGCATAAAACTTACAGATCACACTCATGTGGTTTATCTATGCAAATCATATTCCCATATACTTTACATGGGGCCTCAAGAAGGGTACAACCACCTTAAATGTGTTTTCCGATGCATTTCCCCGGTTTTCCAGTTTGCAGTACACCACCGTCACAAATCTATATGTCCTACACATCGAGTGAGACGTCATCAGGAACTGTCGTGCAATATAGTTGCAATTGCCCCATCCCGAGCTACGCCGGTCCCGCGTCCAGTGGCGACCCGACCATTCGCTGTCTGTCCGACGGTACCTGGAGCCCTTTGAACTTCGACTGCAACAGTAAGCCTATTTATGTGGGCAATACTACGGGTATTTGATAGATGGTCAGTATATTGGTGTCATATGGGTATTCTGGTGGAATTTTGGGTGGATTTGGGTGGATTTAGCTGGTTTTGGGTAATTTTCATACTTTTGTGCAGCTACTAATGCTCAATCATTACACACGACATAAATCGTCAAGTATCTACACATTCACCGTTCCAAACATTCTGACCTCTTTTAAACTGTCAAAATTACCGTACTTATACGTGTACTAACTCGCGGGAGATGACGTACATTGTAAATGGTATGCACCCAAAGCACCAGATATAATACGGAAATAACCCATAAAATACCGAAATACGAACCGTTCTTCAAGAACCTGTTGGCAATACGGGAGACCATCGCAATTCATTATACACCACCGCCAGCCCTAATCCTGCCAATACATTTATACTCGTTTATTTATGTAACTCGTTTGCTGAGAGCAGGTAAATGTCTCGTTTCTTATGAACAAGTTTAATAAATACATGTACACGTTCACATGTACCATATTAATAAGGTGTATGCTCACGTGGTACTAACAACAACAACAAGTACTGAAACTTCCAGAATCCATCTGATACAAAGTACGTATAATTTTATATTGTCCTTATTACATAACTGATTTTGATGAAATATGGCGCATCAAACGCGTCTTGTTAAGCTGCATTTGGTGGTCTTTGTATTTTCGCCTCGAACTTCTGTCGTTTTTGCGAAGAATTGATTTCCGTGTCTACCGACAAGGAAATCGATTCTTCGCAAAAACGACATAAGTCTGTGCCGAACTCCATGGACCACCAAATGCAGCTCATGAAGACGCGTTTGCTGCGCCATATTTCATCAAAATCCGTTGCATATTAAGGATACTATCAAATAATACTTACTTTGGAGTGGGCGACGTTGTTGTTGTTGTAACCACGTGATCATGAACCTTGATTAAATCACCATACACGTAGTGGTTACTTTCTCTTTACTGCATAGGACATACATGTATATCAGCACACATTAAATGTATGTCACTCATCCAATGTATTAACTGTAGCATTGCAATTCCCATAAAGGCACGTCATTGAAACATTGAAATCGGCAGGATACGAGAACATGTTGTATTTTAAGCATTTGCATTAAATTATTTAATCAAAATGAATTAATTGCTGAACAATAAATTGTACGTCTTGGATTGTAAAGGAACTAAATGCTGCGGTTATTAACGCTCCCTCGCATTTAATTTAAATCCAATATGTGAACAATAACTTGTACGTCTTGGATTTTAAGGAAATAAAAGCTGCGCTTATTAACGCTCCCTCGCATTTAACTCCATACAATCCAAGATACGAACAATAACTTCTACATATTATAGTTTAAGGTCGCTGAAGCTGAGTTCGCATTTAAGTCCTTAAAAATCCAATATGTGAACACAATATGTTATTGTTTACACTAGTTTCTCGACCAATGAATGGACAGCTTTTCGTCTCAATTAATCGCATATTGCGACGCTTTCGCCAATATCTATTAAATTAATCTTGAAATATTCAGCCGCTATATTTAGAACTTATGTTACGCCTTGTTGTCATCAGTTCACCGGACGCAAAGCATATTACCGCCCACACACGCCAATCACATGTTAGTATAGGGATTCGAAACACGTTTAGGGGCGGAGCTTCGCAACTGGGCTGGGTAAACAATTAGTACGTTATAGTTCACAAAATATATGAACTATAACTATTACTTAAGTGTATACATTTACAGCCGACTGCTACACGGAGCCGGCCCGGCACTCGTACGCAGGTCTGTATAGGGTTACGGTAACGGGCGCGCCCTGTCAGAGATGGGACGTCGACACACCGCACGACAACCGGGTATCCAAGACCGACGACAACTTTCCTGATGGCGACATACACGCCGCCGACAACTACTGTAGGGATCCATTAGATCCACAAATACTGGAATTCTTTGCACCGTGGTGCTATAGGGACGTTCCGGGTACGCTGAGATGGGAATACTGCGGTGTACCAAAATGTGATGATTGTTTATAAATATTAGGGGTTGTACGGAGCCCCGCAGTGGAAGTATACTTCTTTTTATTACTAATTCGTTCCCACGAATTAACAACGAATTGTTAATTCGAGGGTACGAATTGTTAAATTGAGGTAAAAAATTGTCATTTCGTGGGAACAAATTGTTAATTCGAGGGAACGAATTGTTATATCGTGGGAACGAATTGCTAATTCGAGGAAACGAATTGTTAATTCGAGGGAACGAATTGTTAAATTGAGGGAACGAATTAATAAAAAAAATTCCATGTCCCCTGCGGGGCTTCGTAGTGTTGTGATGATTGTTTATAAATATTAAGAATTGTATTTATGTTACATTTTTACATTTCAGAAGAAGGAAACCATCTGGAAACAGATTTGCATAAGCATTTGCTTTCTTTTCATCATTACTGTGTAGCTCAAGGCTCAGGTGACCTATTGTTATTATAGCCGCTTTTCGTCCGTCGTCGTAACGGTTGTCCGTCGTCCGTCCACAATTTCAAACATCTTCTCCGGAACCGCTGGCCAATGTTGGTCAAACTTCACGCACATGATACATATGGGAATTACATATTTGTTAAAATGGAGGTCGTCGCCAATCCAAGATGGCCGACGTTTAAAAATAGCACAAATTCTTACAAAAATCTGCTCACAAACCGCCAGACGGATTTCGACGAAACATGGCAGGAATGATCGATGTACAATGCTCAATGGTTGAAGATTTGGTAAAATGGGCGTCATCGCGTAATCCAGGATGGCTGCCATCTAAACCAGGGCTCCAGATAAGGAATTAGTAATTGAGTATTTTCACTCCATCACTTCTGAAGCAATTGAGTACTTCAAAATATTAATTGAGTTAAATGAAATCACACTACTGCGTACACAACAACAGACAGCAATTATTGAATGGTTTGCTTCGAAAAGAAAACATGTCTTGGCATTTCATTATATTTCAATTCTAATGAAATACCAAGATGTGTTTTCATGGAAATTGTTGTTTTCTGCAACATGATAAAGGTACCACAAAATTGTTATTGTTTTTTGATACTCGCTATTTCTGATTTCAATTGGGTTTTTGGTAATTTTAATTGGATATTTAAGCAAATAGGCAGCTTATCTGGAGCTTTGCAAACAATAGTTCAAATTCTTACAAAATGTTCTCACGAACTTATGAACATTTTTGACGAAACGTTGCGGAAATGATTGATATACAATGCTCTTTCTGATTTGTTAAAATGGTGAGCTCGGGGTCAAACGTGGGCGTGGTCAGGGTGGTCAAATAGGGGTCAACTTGTATGGTATATATAATCGACAGTCTGTGCCATTTTTTATTTACTTCATAATGGGGGTGGGGGGGTGATAATTTCAGGTGAGCGATACATGCCCATTTGGGCCTCTTGTTTTTTTCTCTCAAAGTATTTCACATTTATACAGATACACAAATATACAAATACAGTATATGGATACATACATGACATTAGAATCATATTTTATTTTTTCCTATCGAGGAAACTAGATTGCAATTAAGAAGATTGAGATGAAATATATATAGGAATATTTGAGATGCTAAAAAAAGAATAAGCTGAATGTCAACTTATAAAAGACATATAGGTGTCACGTCAGGGTGACACTTTGATAGTTTAGTGTTGGGTTGGAACACGAAGCACGTTGTAGAAAGAGACAACAAGGTATACAGTTACAATGATGATATATACTAGCGGAAAAAGGTAATAGTGTAATGCCGTTTCGCTTCTTGGACATGGTTCTGTTTTTCACGCTTTTTTTCGCCCAACAGTTTACTGCTCCAGCTTTTGTCGACTTTACTACTGTCGGGTCATTGTTTGGCAACCGGGCGAATAGGAAAGCATATTGTTTTCGGTTGAAAGTGGTCGTAGAGCAATGCCCAGGCTAAATTTAACTGACCGCCTTCGCGCAATTGGTATGATCCAGACTGGTATGCTCCATCGCTCTGTTGCTACACAATTCGGAGTCCACATAAACACTATTCAGGCTTTGTGGAGACGTTTTCAACAAGTTGGTAATGTCAGACAGCAGGACAATCCTATCCGACTCGGGCTCCTCAGGAATCGCTTCCAAACGGCAAGTCTAACAACGCTGACCATTCCTGGATTGCGTGTCATCGGCCCCAGCACTGTACGGAATCGATTACATGAACGTCGTATCCGTCCGCGACGACCGGGTGTCCGTCCAGTTTTGCTAAGACGTCACTATGTAGCACGTCTGGCTTGGTGTAGAAGACACTTGCGCTTTAATCGCCGAGACTGGGCTGGTATTCTGTTTATGGACGAGTCCAGGTTTCACTTAGACAGCAGCGACGGCCCTTCATGAGTCCATCGTCGTGTTTGAGAACGTTTTAGTGAAGCCTGTGTTGTTGAGCGACGTGCATATAGCGGAGGCAGTGTCATGGTTTGGGGTGTCATCACGTCAATTGGACGAACAACTCTTGTGGTCATCGATGGAAATTTGAATGCCGTACGCTACCGTGACGACATTATACAGGCTCCTGTCATCCCATTTGTGCAAGGACAGCAACGTCACATCACGTTTCAGCAAGACAACGCTAGACCTCACGTCGCCCGGGTGGTAAGGGACTTTCCAGCGCAGCAGAACATCGATGTGTTGCAGTGGCCTGCAGTCTCACCCGATCTTGCACCAATCGAGCACGTCTGGGATGTCGTGTACGTGCGCTGCCTAACCAGCCGGTCACGTTGACAGCGCTGCGTCAGACGTTAGTCCAGATCTGGAACGGCATTCCCCAGGCATTCTTCAACAATTTGGTAGGTTCTAAGAGGCGACGGTGCCAGGCCTGCATCGATTCAAACGGTGGCCATACGCGCTATTAACTTTGTGAACTGGTTGTTTTACCCCGTGTCCTTCATCCCCAATACCAATGAACTGACGGATGCTTTGACATTTTAAATGAATTGAAGTTTTGCAGGATTGCCCACTAAACAATGCTATCTGATCGTTTTATCGTTTCATGTCTTGAAATTATGTTTTTATCAACATGATAACCATACACAGTTACTTATTTCCGCTAGTATATTTACAAATGATTTATACACAAAACATGAATGTTCAAGACAGTATGGACAACGTCCTCTCGAGGGTAAACAGCAACCAAGGCACATTCACGAATCTGGAACAGGTAAGTAGTATCGTATAACAAACATATATCGCGTTCAAGATATGAATTTAGAGTTTCTGTTTCCTGAAATTCATTATTTCATATAGAACTAACAACTGCATATATTTGATTAAAAGTATGCATAATTATTATACTGAATTTATTACATTATCACAGCCAAAATGGCTGTGATAATGTAATAAATTCAGTATAATAAAAATTAATAAATTTATCGTAAAATTGAAAATTTCTCCCCCAAAGTATACTTTGCTAGAAAAGTATACTTTGCAATGTTGGTGAAATAGGCCCCAGGTCTATCCTGATCGCAATAGCATTTACAATATTTGCAATACACTGTGAACGTACATGACGTAATAAAATGAATGTACAAAAGACTTGGATTGGAGTTTTACATCTGTCCAACATAGAGTGAATGCAAGTCATCCGGAAAATTCACGTTACATTTGTTACAAGTTAAAATTGGCAATAGTACATGTATAGTACAGGGTGCATAACACGATATTGGACTATATCGCAATATAAAATGCATAGCTAACATTTCGTAAACATTTCAATCGTTTTCGCACTTCGTTTACAATTAGAACAAATTAGCTACTGCAATTAGTCGGAGTGACATGCACCAACCACATTAACATAATATGCCATTACAATACTCACAGAATGCTCCCACATGCGAAACCTGTAATCGTTATCATTTACACAAAAACACGAATTATTAATGATTCAGTTCGATTTGATCAAGGGAGATAATCTACAACAGCGGATACATGACATACGGCTTTTATTATCCGAACTATTAGCTCGGATTTAGTAACTATATGAAAATTATCAGTCATTGCAGATATGCTAATGAGTTAAGTGGCGGTCGCAGTGTCACTGTTTGCGGGTTTAACTTTAGAAAAACACGCGGTACTACGCAATAAAAAAGTAGTTCAACAACAGTAAAACAACGAGCTATCTTACCGTTTCAGCGTAATACATGTGTTGTTCCTTTTTTGTGCTATATGTGTGTTATTGCAAAAGATTTTGTATACTTTATAAACTATTAACTGTTATGTATTAATATGAGTTCTTTGTTATGTATGTTGATATTTTGCGCAATGATATAGTAGGGGGCGGGATTTCCCTGTGACGATTTTCTTGAATGACCAATCAGATTAAAGCTTACATTCTGAACTTTACATAGGTCAATTGCTCGATAAAATCCGACATTGGACAGCGAAATGATGATGATTTAAAGCAGAAACATTGTTTTTTGACAGTTACATACTGTTTTAACATCTTGAGCCATCGATATTATTAATCAGTGTCCATTTTACTTAAAAAATCAACTAATCTATAATGAATTTAGTAAAACAGTTCGCGCGGAAATCCAAACTTTCCAAAGAGGTGCTAGCAATTTTTTTGATAATTACACGTCGTGTGTGTTAGCGCATACGTTGCCGACAAAGTCTTGCGACTTGACGTTACACAGCATATAGAGTACGATACACTTCACAGAGGAAACGTTGTCTTGAGTTTGAATAAGGATAATAATTATCTGTAGATAATTTGTATTAAGAATTAAAAATAGTATATTTAAATAATTAGATATTAATTTAAATAAATATGTCGGCATCATTTACTCAATAAATTAAAATTGAATGTGTAACTGAAATGAAAGTGAAAGTAGTTTTTGTTATATCCTCCGGGTTACAAATCGCTGAGGATTCCTATTTGAACTGGAAAATGATATGAATTTTAAATTTAGGAGACTTTGTCAGGAGAAAATAGACTGATGACATATGTCACCAGTCTAGTTCCTGAGCTATGACTGTGACAGGAAAAAAGGGACTGATGACATATGTCACCTGTCGTGTTCCTTGAATGACTACTCGCTCTTGTTTGTAATTGTTGTAAAATATATAAAGTTTAAACTGTGTATACAAAACTATAGATATACTCCGCCCCCACCCCCCCCCCCCCCCGGCATACAAAGTGTGTCGAGGGGTATATAGTTTTCGTAATTCCGTCCGTCCACGTTAAAGAGTTTGGGTACCCATTATGTATGTGACGGAAAGTCGGATGGACCTCAAACTCCATATACTTCATTATCATCAACCATATTTTCATTCCATACCAAACTCATGCGGACTTCATTTCCAAGGTCAATGTCAAATTACTTACACATTTGCATCCGTAACGTTTTCTGCAACCGTAAGTCAGATTTACTTCAAACTTCATATACTTCCTTATCATCATCAATATTTTCATGCCATACATGTGCCATACCCATGTGGCCTTCATGTCCAAGGTCAAGGTGAAATTACTTTGAATAATCATGTTTTTCAGGATATATATTGTTTTTGCAGCATTGATAATGTATACTGATTCGACGAATATATTGATTTTAAATGGAGTATATATGATTTTTTGTGTGAAATATTAAAATGTTTGAGCACGTACTGCGAAGGATTTCAGGACTTTCAGTCCTTTGATTGACCAAGCATTTGGTCGAAATGGGTCCCAATAACTCAGGTACACGAAATAGGGCTGTAGTATCGAGGATACGATAATAATGCGGTGAATTGCCGGTCTTAGCATGAGTCGGACGTTATTTGCTGCATTTGAAAGTAAATAATTACGGAAGCATGCAGGGGACATGATTGTGTGTTTTTTTTATTTATCTCGTGGCCACGACTTATTAGGTCGTGGCCACAAGATAAATAAAAAAATACACCTAAAGATCTCGTGGCCACGACATAATTCAGGTGTGTTTTTTTTTATTTATCTCGTGGTCACGGCTTATTATGTCGTGGCCTCGAGATAAAAAAAAAAGCACACCTAATGATCTCGTAGCCACGACATAATTCAGGTGTGTTTTTTTTATTTATCTCGTGGCCACGATTTATTATGTCGTGGCCACGAGATAAATAAAAAAGCACACCTAAAGATCTCGTGGCCACGACATAATTCAGGTGTGTTTTGTTTTATTTATCTCGTGGCCACGACTTATTATGTCGTGGCCACCAGATAAATAAAAAAACACACACCTAAAGATCTCGTGGTCACGACATAATTGTCCAATCAGAAAAGACTACCAATATGTCACGCAGTTTCATACAGACAAGAATTAGACGGTGTGATAATATGAATACATGTACATTTACAAGGTAAATGTGCCACAATGTCCAGATCATGTTCATAGCTGAACTACTGTACGAGACATTAATGCTCTAATTTCTATTTAAAGCGACATCCTTAAATATGAGGATTCAAAAGTGTAATATTTGTTTTCAACTTGCGTCACATAGATAGATCAGCAGTGCTAAATTAATATATCTGCTACATAGTACATCCGGTTGGCAACCAACGGCAATCATCGAAGTCCGCGGTATGATTTGAGCGTATCAGTTGTAGGTGGATTTGAGAGCGCCAATTGCAACTGTGCAATAGCGCACCTGGTGGTGGAAAGTACTAACGTTTTCATATTTAAGTCCGTCACCAAAGGGGTTCGATGGAAGCGGCATCCCTGGAATACCTTCGGCGACGTGTTTGAAGAGTACACAGTTAGTTTCTGCTGCGGACGGTCATCAATAATTAGCCATCTAGTATAACAACCAGCTCCAATGTACCTTCTGTGCTTTGATTTGCATTGTTTTAAATTACGTCTTTTTATTGCATTTTAGGCAACACAACACATATTTTAGACATCATTAAAACAGTATTTATTTCGTATGAAGTACATTCATATCTGCAACTGCTAACGTAAATTATGTTTAAAAGCTCCACGGGGTTATCTAGTTATGGGTGATGTCACATACCTACCATATCACAAAATATAGCGGGGAACTGGGTTCTCGATGTTAACTGCGTTCACCATTTCACATGGAGTTTTGATATGTTTCTAGTGGTATTTAGCTTTGTATATTATATTTCCGATCTCAAACATAAAGCCCTTGGCCTAATCTTTCTAGCTTCAAGCTGTCGTACTCATACAAGCCATATTTCGAAACCTAATAAATCACGTTTTATTATATTTTAACGTTTGTGTATTGAAAGTTTCGGAAATTCGATTGAATGTTTCAAATCCACTGCGCGTTCAGTTAACAAATATCAATTTATACGTCTTTTCTTAGGTGAAAATACTTGGAAATTGCAGCAACAACAACACGTTCCTTCCTGGATGTCACCCGTTTTCTGATTGGCTGATTATCTCGTGGCCACGACATAATAAGTCGTGGCCACGAGATAATTGACCGTTCAGAAACTGCGTGGCATATTGGTAGTCTTTTCTGATTGGACAATTATTTATCTCGTGGCCACGACATAATAAGTCGTGGTCACGAGATAAACAAAAAAAAAACACACCTGAATTATGTCGTAGCCACGATATATTTGGGTTTCTTTTTTTTTATTTATCTCGTGGCCACGACATAATAAGTCGTGGCCACGAGATAAGTAAATAAAACAAACATGTCCCCTCCATGCTTCCGTAAATAATAAACATATGTACTTACCAGATTTCCCAGTGAAAACCTTGTGTCACCAAGTGATCACAAGAATGGTCTGACTGCTAGAATATGGATACCATAGTCTATATACATACTCTAGGTTAGAAGACACCAAATGGTGCGAAATCGCCCAGGGTGTATGCAAAAGTAGTCCGGAATAAAATAATCGTGCGGGTGTTTTGAGGTTCACAGACACCGTTAGCTTGCAAATCTTGATCCATTACTACCCAGTTTCACTTGAGGAACATTTTGGGATGCCTTTAACACCAGTTTTCCGCATATTTGTAGCATTTAAAAGAAAACACTGAACCTGTTGGTCACTTGATGTAAACGGAGTTTCTGTGGCCAAAAAATGTACACAATATTGGAGGATATGACAAGGGCGGATTTTTCTTTCTTAGGAGCAAGTGAACCTATTGTTTAGTTCATGCAGAACCAGTACTGACCGGCTTCAGGTCATGTACAAGTGGATCCCACAGCATCCATACGAATAGTGAAAGTAGGAGAGACTGGCCTTATTGGATGGCATTTGGTTAAATTATACAGTAAAACTATTTGGTGGTGTCTAACCTATAAGGTGTGCCTAGGCCCTATGTGAGATATGTTTTTTTGTAGAATTTGAAGTTGGAAGTTTATGTTTCTTGTTGCTATGTCTCTGAAATCATAATTTAAAGTTACTGCGACAAGAGTAATCGAGCGGACTCCGCGATGCAACACATTTGTTCTTTTTGTATCGCAGACGGACAGTTATCAGCTTCAAAATCTTCTAAAATCTTGATTTCTCAGCTTTATTTGTCAAATATAATAGACCAGTGTATGTAAATTACCTGTAGGTGATTGGGCCTGGAAGGTGACAGTAATATACACCAAAACAGACATGATAGTGTGTTTTATTTTATTTTGCATTGATATTGGCTTCCCGATGGACAATTAAGAAGTTCGGGAAAGTGGCGCGACATCGCGACGATGTTCCAAAATTTGCCAGAATTAGGCGTAAGTGTATTGTCTTCACATATCGGTATAGTACCGATACACTAGTACTCAGAAAACATTGTTTTTTCCATTCCTCCTGTGTCATAAAGCAAATTTCTTGACTGACCGTTCCAAGCCAGTACCCTTTTGTCTGTCGACTATTCCAGAGTGGCATACATGTTGGTATAGTTTCAGTGATGAGTCTTTATATGTAGAATGGTTAGCTATAACACTATTTAGGGTACTGTTATGTGATTTTATGGAGATTTGTGCTTTTAATTCATCATCTATTAACATTTTCCATAGTTCTGTAGTAGCTCAATTTAAGGCAGACTGAGGACAGTCACATGGTGGAGTTACACATCTGCTGTGTGACAACCATTTGAGATATTTGCTCCAAACTTGGTACTGTATCCAGGAATAGAAGCTAGTTTTGAATAGTGAATATTGTAGAATGATTTGTAGTGGGACTGGTACACTTATAGGTTAGAAGACACCAAATGGTGCGAAATCGCCCAGGGTGTATGCAAAAGTAGTCCAGTATAAAAAAATAGTGCGGGTGTTTTGAGGTTCACAGACACCGTTAGCTTGCAAATCTTGATCCAGTACTACCCAGTTTCACTTGAGGAACATTTTGGGGTGCCTTTAACACCAGTTTTCAGCATATTTGTAGCATTTAAAAGAAAACACTGAACCTGTTGGTCACTTGATGTAAACGGAGTTTCTGTGGCCAAATAATGTACACAATATTGGAGGATATGACCAGGTTGGATTTTTCTTTCTTAGGAGTAAGTGAACCTATTGTTTAGTTCATGCAGAACCAGTACATACTGGCTTCAGGTCATGTGCAAGTGGGTCCCACAGCATCCATACGAATAGTGAAAGTAGGATAGACTGGCCTTATTGGATGGCATTTGGTTAAATTATATAGTAAAACTATTTGGTGGTGTCTAACCTCTAGTGCATACGATTCCTATGATTGTCCGCCTGTCAATATAAGAACTCCGTGCCAACATTTGGCTTACAATTCTGATAAGTGGAATAATGTTCTAACAGTCAGTCTAGCTCAAGAGATATTCGAGTATTGTGTTCGATTATTGTGTAATCCGTGTTACAACTAATGGATGATAAAGAAGACAGTGGGCTACAATTCGTGGCAATAGGATAGTGACTTCCAGTCTGTAACATCAAAAATGTTTCACGACACTGTGTTTCACGGCACATACGCACGGTGTTGACGGGATAAAAATAAAATATGTTTTAATCCCGTCAACACAGTGCGTATGTGCCGTGAAACAGTTTTGATATCCTGTCACTATGAAAAAATCACTGCGTATGAATATGTACGG
Organism: Conchocele bisecta; assembly: GCA_029237695.1. NCBI lineage: Eukaryota > Metazoa > Mollusca > Bivalvia > Lucinida > Thyasiridae > Conchocele > Conchocele bisecta. Next base: position 48,374,099 of record CM055277.1, read on the forward strand.
TTGTCATACTAGTCGATTCTCCGATTTTGAGGATGCGGCTGGGGTTATTTTTTTTGTATTTTATAGCTATGTGTAGTGTTGACGGGATAAATAGAATATTACGTTAGTGCCGTGAATGGGAAAACATATCTGGCGCGGCACGGAAACGGGATCCCGTTTCCTACGCCTTGCCAGATACTTTTTCCGATTCACGGAACTATTCTATATACATGTATACTAGAAGAAGAAAAGATGTCAGTAAAGTCGCTGGGTCTCAGATATGCCTAGAAAGCGACGAAAGAGAGACTACGACAAAACTTGTTTAGTTGTACAGTAGATTCGTATCGTATTTCTGCACCTAACTCAAGGTGCATGATCACGTGGTTACAACAACAGCAATAATGGCTGACCGTGTTGAAAGCTCGCCCACTCCAAAGTGAGTAATATTCGATATTTTCCTTAATATGCAACTGATTTTGATGAAATATGGCGCAGCAAACACGTCTTCGTGAGCTGCATTTTGGTGGTCCCGGGAGTTCGGCACAGACTTATGTAATTTCTGCGAAGAATCGAATTCGATTCTCAGTAAAACCGACAGAAGTTTGGGCCAAAGTACCGAGACCACCAAATGCAGCATAACAAGACACGTTTGATGCGCCATATGTCATCAAAAACCGTTGCATAATACGAACAAAATAAAATAATACGTACTTTGAATCGGAGGGCTTCTGGAAGTTTCAGTTGTTGTTTTAATTACGTGATCATACACCTTGTAATTATGCATGTGCATACATGTACGTCGCCTGTAGCAAATGGGATTGATAAAAGAGAATGTTTATAATACTGACAATAACTAGCGATTTGCAACACTAATTATTTTGCAATAGTATAATAAACATATTTTTCTATCGATGATTACTAAATTATTTTATTTAAATTAATTACTCTTGTCTGGTGTCTAATGTCTATGATGGGACCTTGCCTCTAAATGTGTCGTAGTATTATCATTTCACAACAAAAGTAAAGACTGTTCACAACGGTTACTTACTGCTGAATATACATGTACAGCGAAAATGGAAATTTATGGCACGCCATATTATCTCCCCTGCTTATCACAGTTTCAGATAGCATGTATATACGTACATGCTAGCATATGTGTTTGGTAATATCAAATAAAATTGTGCGATTGATTTATATATGTATAAGCTATTGTTCACATATTGTATTTTTAAAGAATTAAATGCGAAGGGGCCCATCGTGCAGTCGTCATCGTACTATGATAATGTGTTAATGTAGTCAAGGTGTATGATCACGTGGTTACAACAACAACAACAAGTACTGAAACTTCCAGAAGCTCTCCAATTCAAAGTATGCATTCTTTTATTTTGTCCTTATTATGTAACATATTTTGATGAAATATGGCGCATCAAACGCGTCCTGTTGGTCTCGGTACTTTAGCCAAAACTTCTGTCGTTTTTCGCGTAGAATCCAGTTCCATGTCCTACGGACACGGGAAATCGATTCGTCGCCAATAACGGACATTACGTATGTGCAACAACAACTCCCGGGACCACCAAATGCAGCTGATAAAGACGCGTTTGATGCGCCATATTTCATCAAAATCCGTTGCCTGTTTGGGGGAAAATATCAAATAATACTTCCTTTGGAGTGGGCGCGCTTTCAACACTTTCAGCCATTGTTGTTGTTGTTGTAACCACGTGATCATGCACCTTGGTGGTATCGATACCGATATCACGATGGTCTAAACGGAACACCGTCATTATAGTTGCGACATTATAAGTTGTGTATCTTTACATGCACTGTGGATGCATTAACAGTAGGGGTGAATCCAGCATTTGGGGAACGGGGGGGGGAGGGGGTGGGGGGGGGGGGTTAGTTGCGAAGGTAGCTCTTGTAATCTACTCCCTACCGCCCGGACGGTACGGGAGTAATTGCAAGAGTTACCGTTCGCAACTAGGGGGTTATTTTATTAATAATAATCGAAATGCACTTTCCTGTGTTTTACGGCATTTAAATTCAGACATTCGGATGTTATTGCGATCACTATGTATATATTTCTGTAAATGGGCTTGATGTCCAGACATGAGGTATATACGTGTCAAGTAAACCAAAGAAAACATCGTTTTCTAGTTCAAATAGCGAAAATGATGTGTAAACCGCACGACAGTCGTTGAAAAACGACAGGCGTTTAAATTGTCGGAAGCCGGGTATTTAATCAAACATATCGGTTTCGCGTACATGTATATATACAGAACCAAACGATATGTGTTTCTTATGGAAGGTAATATCCGCCATAATTCTATGTGAATTGATGCTTGCGTGCTGATGACATTACAACTTATATTCATGTATTTCATTCGTCATATGCATTTATTACATTTGAAATCTGCTTGTTGTAATTGTATTTGTCTTTCTTACATGTCCATTCTGCTGATTTCTTTGTTCATTCGTCTTATTTACATTACAATTATTGATACGTCCTTATTCGTGTCTCTGTTTTATTTCACTAAGCATTTGCAATATAAAGTAAGAACAAAGCACTTAGCACTTTGAATAAGGCCGAAAGTAGTAAGGACAAAGCCGCAGGAAGTGAGCATCAAGCCACAGTCCGAAAGCCACTATTCGTATGGATGTTGTGGGACCTACTTGTACATGACCTGCAGCCGGTCTGTACTGGTTCTGCATGAATTAAACAATAGCTTCACTTACTCCTAAGAAAGAAAAATCCAACCTCGTCATATCCCCCAATATTGTTTACATTTTTGTTTGGCCACAGAAACTCTGTTTACATCACATGACCAACACCCCGACATGTTCCTCAACTGAAACTGGGTAGTGATGGATCAAGATCTGCGGTATGACAAATACGTTATTGTGATTCTACACAGGCTATATGGTGTAATATTGCCCGTCTGAAGGTATGTTCACCCTCGGCTATCGCCTCGGGTGAACATACCTCCAGACGGGCAATATTACACCATATAGCCTGTGTAGAATCACAATAACTTATAATGTGTCTGCATGTTATCACATATTAAATACATGCTTGAGTTTTGTTTCTGCATTTACAGAGCACATGAAACAGAATCCCAAATAGAAAGGGATTTTCTCAAGTAAATCCCTTTTTCGCTCACTTGTTTGCTCCCTCGACACAACCTATTTCCACGTTTGAGCAGTTTTGGGGTCGAACTGTGGTCAAACTCGCAAATTGGAAGCTCATCAAATTCACCTAATTTTCTGATCATTTCCAGGTTTGAGCAGTTTTGACGGTGCATTGTAGGAAATTTCCTACATTGGAAACTCTCCATTTACAGGTTTTCATAATTATTGAACGCAAACACAAAAAGTTTGTTCATTAACAATTTATTTAATAAATATAAACTCGATTGGTGCTGAAATACAGAATGTACAATTTAACAAAATAATTACAAATTGGACACTGAAATGCCAAAAAATACAACTCCGACAATATCGGTATACAATGAACTAAACATGATGATTAATCAGTTTTCATTGTAGGAAATTTCCTACGTTCGATTTATGTGTTTTACTTTTGTCTAGGAAATATTGTTAAACTTCTCTAAATACATTTCAACACTAAAATTCAAAACATACAATTTTGACAATATCCAAATGTACATCAATTTAATAGAACGTAGGAAATTTCCCACAATTAAACCTCATTTACAGAAAAGTCAGAAACCGATTGTAGGAAATTTCCTACGTTCCATTCAAGTGACTTATTTTTGTGCATGATATAATTATTGTCAAAAACATGTAACTTTCAACACTGAGATTCAAAACATAAAACTTTGACAAAACTGTTAGATCAGTCGTATTTGTTTTACAGAAGCAACAGAAACCGATCGTAGAAAATTTCCTACGTTCGATTCAAATGATTTACATTTGTCTAGGATATTTTGCCGAAGTTCTAGAAGTTAATAAATTTCAACACTGAAATTCAAAACATACAACTTTGACAATATCCAAATGGTCTTCACTTGAATTGAACGAAGGAAATTTTCCACAATTAAACCTAAAAAATCATTCATTTTATATCAGTCGTATTTCTTTTACAGAAAAGTCAGAAACAAATCGTAGGAAATTTCATACATTCGATTCTAGTGATTTACTTTTGTCCAGGATATATTGACGAAGTTCTCTGGTTAATAAATTTAACACTGAAATTCAAAACATACAACTTTGACAATATCCAAATGTACATCACTTGAATTGAACGTAGGAAATTTCCCACAATTAAATCTAAAAAATCATTCATTTTATATCAGTCATATTTGTTTTACAGAAAAGTTAGAAACTGATCGTAGGAAATTTCCTACGTTCGATTCAAGTGATTTAAAGTATCTAGGATATATTGACAAAGTTCCCTACGTTAATGAATTTCAATAATTCAAAACACAACTTCGACAATATCCAAGTAAAACTCACTTGAATTGAACGTAGAAAATTTCCCAAAATTAGACCTAAAAAATAATTTATTTAGTCGCATTTGTTTTACAGAAAAGTCAGAAACCGATCGCAGGAAATCTACATTCGATTCAAGTGATTAACATTTGTCTAGGACATATTGCCGAAGTTCTCGAAGTTAATAAATTTCAACACTGAAATTCAAAACATACAACTTTGACAATATCCAAAATTACATCACTTGAATTGAATGTAGGATTCCCACAATTAAACCTCAAAAATCTTTAATTTTATATCAGTGTTATTTCTTTTACAAGGAAAGCCAGAAACCAATCGTAGGAAATGTCCTACGTTCGATTCAAGTGATTTAATTGTGTTCACGATATATTGACGAAGTTCTCAATGTTAATAAATTTAACACTGAAATTCAAAACATCCAAATGTACATCACTTGAATTGAACGTAGGAAATTTCCCACAATTAAACCTAGAAAATAATTCATTTTAGATCAGTCATATTTGATTTACAGAAAAGTTAGAAACTTATCGTAGGCAATTTCATACGTTCGATTCAAGTGATTTAAAGTATCTAGGATATATTGACAAAGTTCTCTATGTTAATGAATTTCAATAATTCAAAACAAAACTTCGACAATATCCAAGTATAACTCGCTTGAATTGAACGTAGGAAATTTCCCACAAACAAACCTAAAAATCATTCATTTTATATCAGCCGTATTTCTTTTACAGAAAAGTCAGAAACAAATCGTAGGAAATTTCCTACGTTCGATTATATTGATTTACTTTTGTCCAGGATATATTGACGAGGTTCTCTAATTTAATAATTTTAACACTGAAATTCAAAACATACAACTTTTTGACAATATCCAGAAGTAAATCATTTGAATGGAACGTTGGAAATTTCCCACAATTAAACCTCAACGAGGATGGCCGCGGCCCGCATGTCGAGCCCACGGAGGCATTTGATGGTCTCAGAGTGTATTTATTTTAAGTTTAATGACCAATAAGCATACAAAGTTTCAAGCAAATCTAACTTACGGTTGCAGAAATAGTAGGTATGTGAAAACTTTAGCGCAAATTTTGACAGAAACTTTAACGCAAACTTCTAAGTCATTTGACCTTGACATAGGGGCACAAGGGCCGCAATAGTTGGACACATAATGCATATATGGATGATGAATAACAAGCATGTGAAGTTTCAAGTCAATGTGACTTAGGACTGCAGAGATATAAGGTATCTAAAAACTTTGACGCAGATTTCGGAACGCAAACTTCTAAGTCATTTGTCCTTGACCGTGGGCAGAGGGGCCGCATGAGTCGGATACAGCATGATTATATGGATGATGACTAATAAGTATATGAAGTTTCAAGTCAATGTCACATAGGACTGCACAGATATAAGGTATTTAAACTTTAACGCAGATTTCTGAACGCAAACTTCCAAGTCATTTGACCTTGACCTTGGACACAGGGGCCACGAGCATGGGATACAGCATGAATATATGGATCATGACTAATAAGCTTATGAAGTTTCAAGTCAATGTGACTTAGGACTGCAAAGATATAAGGTATTTAAAAACTTTAACGCAGATTTCGGACGGACGGACACACGGACTGACGCACGGACACCCGGACACCCGGACGTCATTGTGATCACTATGTCTCGCTTTCCGCAAGCGGGCTCGACAAAAATCATTCATTTTAGATCAGTCATATTTGTTTTACAGAAAAGTCAGAAACGGATCGTAGGAAATTTCCGACGTTCGATTAAAAAAATTATTAATTTTAGATCAGTCGTATTTGTGTTACAGAAAAGTCTGAAACCAATCGCAGGAAATTTCCTGCGTTCGAGTTCAAGTGATTTACTTTTGTCTAGGATATCCGTCACGCAATCCGTCAAGCAATATTAAAGTTATACCATGATGATGAAGCTTGTACAAACTTTTGTACACAAACAAAATTGTTTTTCCGGTAAAACATATGAAGGTAAAACAGACCATAGTCATGTTAATGGCATGAGTGTATTTCCAATGCTCACATGAATCAAGTATCCAACTATTGAAGGAATCCGTCAAGTAATATTAAAGTTATACCATGAATACGAACCTTTAACAAAGTTTTTGACATTTTGGATGACGACGGAAAAAGCGGCGACTTCTGCTAAAGCAGGCGAGACAAAAACTGATTGTGGGAAATTATCTACACCTAAACAATGACAATGCACACAATATAAATTTCATATGATCAGGCATGATATTCTTCAGCTGATCAGCTGATTTCAGATGATTTTGTCATAATTTTCGTTTGCAAAATTATTCAGAATCAATCTGGTATGATCAAATTTGATACTTTTACAAGTGGGTTGAGGGGGTTTCAGTGGACTTTTCAGATGTTTTCTGCGACAGCCATTCTCATGCCTGTATGATATGGTATGGCTAGATAAATAACAGTAAAGCAGTGCTTTCATTAATAATGATTTGCAGGCATTTTTTTTTATTTGTAAGAACATTTCAGGATGTTTATACACATATAGATCTATCAAGAAGGAAATCTGCCAATTTGAGGATTTTTACGGAGTCATTTAAATCCAATTTCCGTTAATGAAAGCCCTGCTGATGAAGTAGAGAAACTATTCCTGTAGATCAAATACATGTACATGAGTGTGACATATTTACTACAACTAAGGACATACAAGTTTGTCAATATACATAGCAAAGCCATAATAAATATATGTTGTTTACATGGAGAAATATGCAGGAGGAAGAACAATTTATTTATTTAATGGTGTTTAATGGCCTGTAAATAGCTAAGGTCATCCTAGGCCATGTTAACTTGGTCAAATCCCATATTTCACCAGTATCAATGGAAATTCAATGGCAAACAAATGGTGTTACATGTACATGTATGTAATAAGACATCTGGAGTGATGTGACGCAGGATTTCACACGTGATGCAGTGCATAATGTCACATTTGGTGTCACACAGGATCTCAGAATTGTTGTCACGCAGGATCTTACAAATTATGTGACGCAGTATCTCAGGAATAATGCACATGTGATCATGGTGATGCTGCGGATCTCAGAGATGATGTAATGCAGGATCTCAGCAACTCACGAGTGATGTGACCCGGGATCTCACATGTGATGTGACGCATACTTTCACATTTGGTGTGACGCAGGATCTCAGAAGTGTTGTCACACAGGATCTGACAAGTGATGTGATCATGGGGACGCTGCGGATCTCAGAAATGATGTAGCACATGATCTCAGCAACTCGTAAGTAATGTGACACAGGATGCCATAAGTGATATGGTGCAGGATATCGACACATGCAGGTTTTCACACATGATTTGCATACGCATGACAGTTATCATTAAAATATTAATAAAAATCAGATAACACTTGTTATGTAACAAAAATATTGCAAGAAAACTTGAACATTTTATTTTTGTCGAAATTGGTCTACAGTCGGTTAATGAAAGGCACCGCATATAGTAAAATATAGTAAATAACTGAAAATGTCAAACTTGCTGGAAAGTTTGTCTATATGCAGCAGGTTTATTTCGCGTGGAAAAAAACGTTATTGCATAAACCCATATGAAATGTGACTCCTTAATAGTTTCTCCGGCCTCCTGTAACTTTTGTCTCCAAAGTTGAAATATGTTAATACATAAATGCATGTGAATATAACAGAGAATGTATAGAACATGAACATATGAATGATACAATGAGCTCAAAGTAAACACACAAATACACATACACTCACACACATACACCATATTCAAACTATTTACAAGATACGTACCAAGGGTGGACATAGTATTGCAATTTATACACATTGCGTTTATCTTTTGCACTACATTATGCTCGGACTGTCCGTTGTGTTTGCAGATGGACCTCACATGAAAATCAACACAATGTAATATTTAACACCTGGTAAGAGCTATCGTTACCACCAATTGTCCTGCACGTCATTACATATGGTAACTTTTGAACTCTTTACCTAATGGTATAAATAATCCATTATATTGTATATGTTAATATACAAAGAATGGGTTCTTCATAATTGCACGGAGACGATATGCATGTGCAAGTGTCAATGTGATGCATTCGGGGACCTCGATTGTTGTTCCACTAATAGTGTTTTGAACAGAGAAATCCGGCCACATGAGGTTCAACGTAGGGGAGTACCAAGTGCCAGTTATATCGAGGTTGGTAATACTTTGGGGGTATGTGATGTTGGTATGGGATTGACATGCAGGTAACACCAGTACCGGAATCATAACACAAGTTTTGCCATTCGTTACCTCCAATGCTATTACAGTCCTCGAAGTACGTCCGCTCATACTGATAGCCAGCATAACCGTGAGGCATAACGTTAATACACAAGTTGTAAATATCGCGTGTTCCCATGAAATATTAATATCGAGGCTGAAACGACGTTCCTCTGGTGCTTCAGTTACCGAATGATATATGAACGAAGGCATAGTTGATGCTTTTATAACATTGGCATGTTGCAGAACAAGTATAGCTGTTGTTAATGTACGTATTTTGAAAAAAGTCCAAACCAGAGACATTGTTGATAAAATACATACTGCCATAGTTGAAAATATAAGAATAGCGTTTGTATCAGACCAGTCAGTGTCCAGAGATATTTCACCTTGAACCAATGTGTCAGCCAGATTCTGAAAAATTATTGCATTCCGTTTAGCAGCATCAGCCATTTTACTTAAACTTTAGTGGCTTTTCTGGTCATTAGAAATGTATTAATTTCATGTTCATACATTTGAAAATGTGGGACTGACATATTTAAGGGACTGGGTAACAGTGTATTAGCATGAATATCTCTAATAACAGTGTCATCGAAGAACTGTTGCAGTAGTGCTAAGTTAAATGGGTGCAGTTTTGTGATGTTTTGTCTGCTATTGTGTCAATTAGTTAACCTAGGTGCTATATAATGTGTCGGTGTCGTGACAGAACATAGGCATGGTCAATTAATGATACAAAAGTCACAACCTTTGAGCATTCGCTGATGTTGAGAGCAACGTAATGTTATTAGTTGAGTCCTGTGCACAATACGAGATGTGGGGCTTAGCTCGATTAGTTTCGGCTCTTTGACAGTATGTACAAACCGAAAGTCACACAAGCTATGAATCGCGCTTTTTCTGTTGGAGAATAACGCTAAGAAGCAAGATTCTGTGGTGGTTGGGATCAGCGGAAGACCAAATGAACAGTGTTTCATGTGCTTACCGTCACATTTCGAGAGTTCCTCGCTTGAAAGTGTGCCATAATAGTGTTGGTCGTGAGTGATTATACAATAGTCTGGGAGGTTTAGAAGTTGTGTTGCATGCTTGGAGGTTGAATTAATTGGGACTGTGTAGGATTTGGGTTTATAAACTGCTGTTATTGGGTTAGTGGAAATTTGACGGTAATGTATAATTTGTTTTTAGATTTTGCGTACTGGGTACCTAGAGCTCAGGATTCGTTCAATGTCTATTAAGGTTGACGTAATCGTTACAGGGGGTATTACAATTGGTGACAATTCTCCTTTTACTAAGTCTATGATGCCTAATTTCAATTCATCAAACTGATGATTGATATGATTGGATTCTGTTATTTGTTTAGTGAGAAGGCTCATTATGTTATTGAACGTCCTTTCCAAAGTTTCAATATTTGCCTGTACCTGTTGATTCACATAGAAAATGTCAATTTCATTGTTTCTTATGCCTTTCATTAGGTTATCCACGAGTTTCTAGTGAGTGCATTGATGTGCTGTGCCAGAACATTTATGTCGTCTTCTGTGGCTAAGCCAAATAGTGATTTTGATATTTGCCCAACGAACCCAAGCAAGGCTCTTCGTGATCTGGCTTTAGCGGGTTTACCTTTCGGCAATATATTGTTAATGGTGGTCAGTGTGCTGTTGATCCGTACGGCAGTTTCTGTCCTTACCGTGTTAATCTGGGCCAATACATTTTTTTTATAATACAAGTGTTATTGTCTTTGTGACACGTGCCGACATTAGGCATTGGTATCTCGTGTGGAATAATTAGCTCGTATGTATGAAGCCTATATTCGTTGCCGATAGCAACTTGTCCATCCGATTCAAACATGAGGCCATAGTTTAGACGTTGTATAGCCTTTTCTGATGCATGCGCTGATCCAGCGAAACCAAGAATAAACATTTTCAGGAATGTAACTATCGAGCCGCTCCGAGACCAACCTGAAACGATACCAGGAATTTGCAAGGCATACTGCGAGGAACCGGGGTGTAAGTCTTTCACACTCACGTAGCACATTTAGACAAAAAACTTGATTTGCTACGGTGGCCCACGCAATGCACACTAGCCAATCTCAGTACCCTTTCGATAGCTGGAACACGGGTCAGCATGCAAATCACATCCGACATGTCTATACTCATTAACCAAGATACCTACACACGACGTGTTCGGATCAGTCCTGATGTGACCACCATCGCTCTTCTGAGACATCGGATTTATGCCAGACTGAGAATTGGGCTTACCTCTCTCAGTTGATACCTCACGGTCAGAATGGGATGTACTTAAATCGGTACCGGAAGCGGAAGTGTTCGGATCAAGAGGTGTTTGCGTTGCTCCCTCCATTTCGGGTTCTGGTTCGGATGATGCATCCGTAGTTTGTAGCACCTTGGAGCCGATATCGGAGCCGATATGTATAGTTAGATCCAATGCCTGTTATATAATACGGTCCCGTGAATTTATCGGTCAATTTGGGTGAGAGACCAATCTGTGTCGCGTGGTTCTTCAGGAGTACATTGTCTCTCAATTTATACTTGGGGCCTTCTTATCAAATCTCAGCTTCATTTTAGGCCAACTCATGAACTATCTCCAGTTTACCTAGAAGCTCATTAAAGAAAAATCTAGCATCTTTGCTGATAATTATTTTGGGAATTAGCTGTAGGTCTACGGGAAGCGGCATCGGTCGGCCGAAAATCCTCTCATACGGTGACATCTGCAGTTGGGTTGCCACCGAATTGATGTAGTTCAATTCGAGCGGCCATCGTGTGTGTCGATGTAACAACGGTTGCAACTCCTTCGGATTCTGGGTCTGGCGAGTTGTGTTCAGCGAGTTGTTCGAGAATCTCCTCGTGGTTAATGAAGAATGTGTCTGGTTCGTCGTTGCTTCGTAGGTACATGTAGTATGGATTCCTTGGATTTTGCATTGACCGGTCTCTTTTCCTCTGTACTCCACCAGTTTATTACGGCCACTGTGAGTTTGTGACGTACTATTTTTTTGAGGGACAGAACCTGAGAAATGGAAAAACAACAAATCTTTGAAATAACTTTATTGAATGTGGATCCGAATATGATTGAAGGATTCACTGGAGTTGCCGTTTTTATAACCCAAATCTCGTTCGGCAGACCGGAGAAACTAGAGGGCGTCAACAACCATTGTCCAATCAATTTTGAATTACTGTATTTCTTTGACATTGTTTCTTCGGGCAAATGCCACTGAAATCTCAGATCGGCATGATAGGTATGACGGATATCTTAATTTAATAGTTAAAACTGGACACATATAGTCGAATTTTAAATCTCCAATGGTCAATAATTATGTTTATAATTATGCAATATGCAGACTATTAATGTCATTGTTTGCCCATTAACTTCCGTCCAGTCGAGGTGATACCGGTCACCCGCAATGCATTGTTATAAATTTCACTGACATGTTAATGAGCCTTTGTTATACTTGAAACATGGTGGTAACTTATGCAGATATTGTCGAATTTCCAAAATCATAGTTTGTTTGAAATTATGATTTTGTCAAAATATTGAAAATAACTGAAATTGTTACATGTTTAAACAATATACTTGCTGGAAAGTGTGTCTGTATGCAGCAGGTTTATTTCGCGTGGAAAAAAGGTTACTGCAGGAACCCATGTGAAATGTGACTCCTTAATACATACAAACGGTGCCAGAATCTGATGAGGGCTCGTCACGACACGGCTCATTATAATATATAGCGTTTGTAAATATTAGACAAGAGGCATATAGGGTTGAAAGGGTTGCAACTGCCGCATACATAGAATATTTGTAGAAGGTTCCCAGACGAAAAAAACTAAAACTCAGTGAAAACGACCTTTTTGTACAATGATTATCATAGAAACAAATATCGTTTGTTTTGTTTTGTACGCAAACGATATTATAGCTGTTTCAAAAAGCTGGCTTTCGACTATTTAAACGCTTGTACCTTCTTTGAACCAGAAAATGATGTGACACGTTCAAGCCAACGAAAGCATCGTTTTCTAATTATAAACACTAAAACGATGACAAAATGATGTGTAAACGACAGGCAATCATTCGTTTGTAGAACCAGGAACAAATCCTAGTCGTAGTTATTTTCCTCATCCGGTTGCGTAACATATTGTGCAACGAACCTAGACATCAGGTACGCACTGGCTATGGGAGGTGATGTCAATGCTGCATAACGGGTGCTACGACCGCTTGAAACTGATGAAAGAGACGTCAATGTTGGAGCATATAACACAGAACCAATTCGACGGTCTGCTCTCACCGAGGTAAATCAATGCACTAGTAGTAAAGTCTTATCTTCCTATCTTACACATCGTGTATGCAGAAATTATTTGTTGAAATTACCGAAACGAAACAAACGAAAGTGAATGGAAAAAAAAAGCGGTCGTTATGCAAAGTAACGAGTATCGTTTGTTTTGTTGTTTATGCTAAAAAGATAGTGTCGTTTAGACACCCGGCTTTCAAACTATTTAAACGCCTGTCGATTATATCAACTCATCGTTTTTACATCGTTTCCATTGTATTTAAAATAGAAAATGGCATTTTCGTTGGTTTAAATGTGACACGTTTAACCAACGAAAACATCGTTTTTTAATTATTAAAACGAAAACGATGTCAAACGATGTGCAAACGATAGGGAATTGTTCGTTAATGGAACCAGGAACAAATTCGAGCTGTATAGACGGTGATCTACTGTACAGGGACACTGAGATTAATTTTGAAAAAGGCTGTGGGTGAATATAAGGTTAGACAATGCCCAGCCATGGGTAAACGTTTGCTGCGGCACGAGGGAACTGTTTGAACCCCAATGCCGTAGGCCGCGGGTTCAAACAGTTCCCGTGTGCCGCGGCAAACGTTTACCCATGGCTGGACATGGTCCAACGTAAATATCATGCAATTTGAGGATAGATGCAATGCGCATGCTTTCAGTATTTTGATAACTCGTTCCATTCAAACAGGTGATTTACGTATACATATATAATTACGTTTACGTCAGGGGCCCGTTTCACTAAACTTCGTACAAATAAAATGTTCATAAGTGCAAATTTACGATCGTCAGTACATTTCAATTGATAGGTTTACATTTATTGAACATAGGTTTACACGAAAACATTGTTAAATATGAAATTTACAGACTATCACTTACGAACATTTTAGTCGCAGGAAATTTAGTGAAACGGCCCCCTGGTGACGTAGCATTATTTGGCGCGTTCTAGTAACGTCATGAGACACATACATTGCGTAGGTGTTGGCTCGGCCCCAGAATGAGCATTGTCTACAGCCAATGTCAAACAACACGCGTTGTACGTTTCAACACGGCTGTGAGCAGTGTCATACAACGGCGGTCATGTAACACTACACTAATCGACATAGACACCACAGCTAGCTCTGATGTACTTGCTTGAAGGAATGACTTTATTTTGCATTATAATATGTTTCAAAGATAGCTTTGCACATGTGAGTGCATACATGTATCTGTTTCATGTACAGTCTGATCAGGATATGCACTGTTCGCCATTCCATCAATGCAACGCATGTTATGCTTCTAACAATGAATCTAGATAGTTATCAGGCTATGGGATTGTGCTATTCTAGCAGCCACATATTAGGAGCTTAAACAAGCTGCAATATGAACAAATACCATCATTATATAGGATAACACTGTTACGTCTAAGTATCCATATATCATTCGCACTCATACTCAGTCATTAACACGGTCTGACATACAGGCACAGGTGAATGAACTAGCTAGGCTAAATTAATCGTTTCATAACTTGCTTAGTTTTGCACATATTTCGACTGCATTACAACTACTACTCATTTCGGTAAAAAAACGGGCCAACGGCGATTTGCTGGACACACTTTCTGTGCTCATATACCCGGGTGAGAAAGGTATGTGAGCCAATTCCTACCTTAAATATAAGATAACTAACTATAATATACAGGGTACTGAACTCCCACCTGCCTATTTTATCAACCAGCGGCTCTTCTAAGCGATAAACAGCGGCGAAACGAATACGACTCCTTATAAAGCGCCCTACTTCCTAAGCCAATCGCTGATCAGTATCGAGCTCCACTTATTTCACATATGGCATGATTTCGATTTAACCCCAATACGTTACATATTACCAGATTTAATGACTACCTGTTCGATAGAAAATGTAAAATCATTACCCGAATGGGAGACTGCACTGTAAGCCTGGTTAATTATAAATATGTTATTGTTCACATATTATATTTTTAAGGAACTACCTGCTATTGTCGCAGACGCTCCCTCGCAATATGTGAACAATAATTAATACTTACAAAATGTTCTCGGTAATTGCCAAAATACGCAAGACAAGTTGCAAGACTTTTCTTTAAAGCTCTTATTCCACAATCATGGCGCATTGGAAGGTTGCCTATACCACAATGTTGTACTGGCGTTTTGAACTTGCAAGCGAAAAGCATGTGGGTGTGTCATGAAAGAGTGTCACTTTCATCGAATATCAAATTTCGAATTGACATGCTCCAGTTTCGAGTGGACATTCTCGAGTTTTGAGTTGAATGTTTCGAGTAGCGAAGTTTCAAACTGAAAAATACAGTACATGTAGTAACTCGAAACTCCAGAATTCTAGCTCGAAGTTCGAAACTAGAAGTTTTCAACTAAATCTCGAGACTTCTGATTGAAAATTTGGGAATATCAACTCGAAACTTGAAGTGTTGACCCTTTCACCACTAAGTAACTGGAATGGATGTTGATATGTTAATTTTATGACCAATCCAATCATCATAAAATAATTGTCAATCTAGTCCAAAAATGATAAGGGGGTGTTGTTGTTCTCAAAAATATGAAAATTACTTGCAAAAAATGTAGATCCTGATGAGACGGCTCGTCACGAGCCGGCTCATCTGGATCTACACGTTTTGCCAATACCACTATACAGGCCTGTAGTGTTGACAGGTTTAAACTCGAAACTCAAATATTAGAAACCTTTGTGATGAATATAGTCGAAATGTAATGTGAATGAATGTCTATGTTGATGATTGTCTGTCGTTTGTTTATAATTTGTATACATGTATAACTGCTCAGAACGAAAGTATGTTTTGTATATGCATATGTTCGTATTTTCCGTGTTACAGTGGACTACGGGTCGTGGTTCGACTACACCCTACAGTGGAAGCAGGTGTTACGGGACTGCCCGGACCTCCCGATACACGTCATGGCATACGAGGACATGAAGGCAGTAATACGGTACAAGGACAATATTAACATCTGTGGGCATGTGTCCAGTTTCCGCTGATCATTACTATGTCTAACTCGATATGTTTCCATTAAATTGCACCCAGGCAAAGTCCTGATACACACCATGGCCAACGAGGACATGAAGGCAGTCAGTACAGTACAATGATCACATTTATCACATATGTGGTCATGTCATTAACTACTATGTCATACTCGTTCTGTTTCCATTATATTGTATCCAGGCAAAGTCAACGGGAACAGCTCGTGCATCCAAAACTATTGAGTGTTTCCAAATGGATTTGATGCAATTCAGAACGTCCGTCATAGTAAAATTCCAACTATAGTCGAACTAAAAATAACTCCGAATAGCGAGTACATGTCTATAGCAGTCAAGCTTTTGATTTCCTACTTATTCAATGACTACATAAATAAACATGTGAACAAAGACCACCTATGAACAAAGGCTAGATCATTCGCTTCCCATAGCTGGCCTTTATTCACAGGTTGGACTGTACATCCATTTGGAAAATAACATACATTGTGTTATCACATAATCATTCACGAATACAGTGGAACCTCTCTAAACCGGACATTAAGAAAACACCTGTCATCTTATTTTTGACGAGTTTAATGGTTATTTATCTCAGGTGATAATATATGTTCGTGATCGCATAGCACACAACTATGGCTCAGAATGATTAAATGACTGATTTACAGAAAAACCTCCCTCAGCCGGACACCATGGGGACCTCACAGGGTGTCCGGTTTACAGAGGTTTCGCTGTAGTTTATTTAAAAATGTCGCCGCCTTTTCCAGGACAGTATTGAAGAAATCACGAAGCTGAGCAAGTTCCTAGGCATCAAGGCCGATAAAGAACTCATAGAAAACATAGCGGACAAGTGTGACTTTGGTAACATGAAGAAAGAGAAGGATCCATTTGAAGACATATCGGAGTGGCGTGAGGGGCAGCCCGGCATGTACAGGAAAGGTATATATACAATGGAACCTCTCTAAACCGGACATCCTGGGAGGTCCCCAGGGTGTCCGGTTTAGATAGGTACCACTGTAAAACAGACATATGACTACTTCAAGACACGTGTGGATGCTTTGCGATCATGAACAGATGGTATCATCGGAGACAAATGGCAATGAAACCTATCAAAAATAAGCACAACTCACTTTGTTCTGTGTCCGGTTTAAAGGGGTCCCACTGTATAGAGAAAGAATACCAGGCGTGTGTCTTTTTATATCAGGTTTATCAGGCACGGCTAGGAAACGAGCAGGTAGTCCGAGGCTTGCCTCGGAATTCCTACCGTTTCCTATCGTTATCGTGTCATACCGTTACCATTTTCTACCGTTACTCGAGAATGTCAACGGCTAGGAAACCCGAAGGAATTCCGAGGCTTGCCGAGAAATTCCTACGGTTTCCGAGCCGAGCCTGATAAACCTGATATAAAAAAAACACTGGCATGGAATTCTATGTATCAGGGAACGTTTTAGGCGACAGAACAAGCACTTATGGTGTGGTGTTCGTTGAGATGGACGCGGATTGTTTACGTGACGTAATTCCGCTGACGTCATTCGGTATCTTCATGTGACGCCGTTCTACCAATGATACGTCAGTGTTCAATTCGTTGTAACGGATATTCGTATCAGGTCAACTTGAATGACTCATTTCAATATGTTACCAGTCAGTACATGTACGTAGTCAGCCAACAGAAAACACGTTGCCTGATAAACCAATTTACCACGTGAATGATAAATCGGCGTGGCGCAGAGACCAGTTGTCACCTACGGGAACGGTATATACTGTCTGTTTCACGACACCTGCCCAAAGTTTACGGCTATATAAACAATGCAAAACAATATTTTTTTGAATGGGAATTTAATATGGGAGCAAATGAGGTGGAGGATCTGAGGGAGGAAATAAATTGGCTAGATAGTTTTGAAATTAGAAAAGTGTCCCGATGTTAAATCCCCACATAGAGAACATATATATGGGGATTTAACATGGGAAAATTATGTATTTTCGCAATAAAATCAATATTGGACCAACTTTCACGAAATAAAAAGGAAGGCTCACTCTTAAATTATGATAAAAGTTAATAGTATCGAAAACAATATTGTTTTTGTATTGTTTATATATACAGTAGCGCTTGTCTGCAGGTCAACTATACGTACTATACCAATACTATACGTATACTATACGTATACTATACCAATACGATATGTTTTCTATACGATATGCATATGATATAAACGTACGGTATGTTTGTACCGTACATACCAACCAATATCGTATAGATATACCATTCAAATCGTACGTTTATACTATTTTTATACATGTGTATAATTCTGGTACGTTTGTATCGTACAAACATACCAGATTTGTGTACGGTATAAATGTACCAGAATACCGTACATGTATAGGATATATTAATGGTGTTGCCGTGTACTATTTGCCCTAATATTTGGTCCGCCCCTAATATTTGGTCCTCTTTGGAGTTGAGAATTTCTTTAAAATGAGAGGTGCTTTCAGTAGAATGAAAAGTCACACTTCGGGTATGGTATATTCATACGGATATATCGTATATACGAACGGATATCGTATGTTTGTATAATATACGTTTGTACTATACGATGATAGGGTACAAACATACCAATATTATATGATCATACGATATGCTCATTAAATATACCAATACGATTACGATATGTATACGACATTAGTATATACAAATAGGTAAGGAGCAGAAAAGCGCTACTGTACATGTATATCCGTAATATTTGGGCAGGTTTCGTGAAACAGACAATAATGTGCTGTTCATTATTCTGCCAGCCCTGTGTATACGGCCAGCCATTTTTGAGTTATGAGACTATAATTTCTCAACAGCAGTTATCGTATGTCAGGTATGTACGCAATTGGTACCATTTATTTAACTTAGTCGAGCTGATCGCTCACCAACCGACCACATGAGCCACAGCGGAAGCTCGAACTTCGGCCTCCCAGTTCTGAGGCGGTTGCCGTATCCATCAAATGGTATGTTTTATTCTCTATTTGCATTATTTTTATTTCAGGTCAGGCTGGGGACTGGAAGAACTGGTTCACGGTGGCACAGCGCGAACGATTCGATTCCTACTACGCCCACAGAATGGCGGGGTCAAAGTTCACGTTCCGTTACTCTTGACCAGAAATGGATTTTCAACATCAGTTATTATAGTACAATACACGATAAATTGATGGAGCGAATCGTTAATTCGTGGGAACGAATTGTTAAATTGAGGAAAGCACTGGTTATTTCGTGGGAACGAATTAATAAAAAAAAAGAATTGTACGTCCTCTACGTAGAAACGTGCTACACGAAGATTTATGTTTTCCGTACGTTAATCATTTCATTAGTCCACGAGATAGTCGGAGCAAGCAGGCAAAACTCTGAATTACTCCTCTGTCGACATCTGATGCACAGGCACCTTGTGGTATGAACGACTACAGTCTCTTTAAATCATACCAAAGTTTACTCCGATATTAACTATATATATGGTACGACACTCGCCATATTTTCAACCAACGGAAGTGGATTATTTACATTGGGCCCGGCTCTCTAATCGGTTCAGTAATTATAACGCGTCCCGGGCTTCGTGCGCATTACACATACTTAAGTATCAGATTAGAGAGCCGGGCCCAAGGTACACTAGTACTACTTCCGTCGGGTAGAGGTTTTTAGTTTTCACCCTAGTTTCCCGACCAATGAAATAATAGCATTTCGTCTCGATTAATCGCATACCGCGGCGCTTTTACCAGTATCTATTAAAGTAATCATTAAATATTCAGCGGTAGATTTAGAGCTCGCTCGAAATTAATTTATTGAAGATTCAATATGTGAACTATAGCTGTTACTAGTCGTTCATACTACAAAATGACTGTATTCTGATGGGCCAGATACGATTAAAGCAAGGGAGATAATTGATGAGGCTACCTTACCCAGGATAGTTACAGTTACTTCTTTTTGCATAATATGTAATAGTTATAGTTCATATATTGCATTTTTAATCAATTAATTTCGTAGCGAGCGCTAGATTAATTTAATACTTATTGGCGAAAGTGTCGCAATATGCGATTAATTTAGACGAAATGCTGTTCTTTCATTGGTCGAGAAGCTAGGGTAAACAATAAGGCTCTTTCCCATTGCGGTTCATGATGTTAAAAACTGTTCAGACAATCAACTTATCTGTAGCCTATTTCACCAACATTGCAAAGTATACTTATGTAGCAAAGTATTCGTTGAGGGAGAACTTTATAATTTAAGGATAAATTTATAAATTTTTGTTATACTGAATTTATTACATTATCACAGCCATTTTGTCTGTGATAATGTAATAAATTCAGTATAATAATTCTGCATACTTTTAAACATCTAATATATGCAGTAGTCAGTTCTATATGAAATAATGCATTTCGGGAAAAATAAATGATCACTCCCTCAAAGTATTCTTTGCTAGATAAGTGTACTTTGCAATTTTGATGAAATCGGCTACTGGTGTGATACATGTAGGACAGTGTTCTTTGTTCAAATATAATTACGATTGCCTACATTATACACCATGTTCTACTGTTCATATTACGTAGCCACACAGGGAACGTAGAATTCTGTTTTATTAATTCATTCTCACGAAATAAAAATTCGTTCCCACGAAATAACAATTCGTTCCCTCAATTTAACAATTCGTTCCCACGAATTAACAATTCGTTCCCTCAATTTAAAAATTCGTTCCCACAAAATAACAATTCGTTCCCACAAAATAACAATTCGTTCCCACGCTA
>CM055277.1:48395381-48451679 GCA_029237695.1 Conchocele bisecta
CGTTGAGTCAATACAGCATTTGCTATGTTTATTAGTAACAATCTGCTGAATGTAAAAGTACTTAATTATTATGAGTAGGGTATACACTGCAAACATATTTGTTCTAAGGTCACTCTTCTTAACTGACGTCACAGTTTCGCACCAATAGTATGCAGCTACTGTTCATAAATTGGGAAAATATGCTGATTATGACAGGCAAGAGAGTAAGAAAACATGTTCATATTCGTCTTTTGATAAGACAACATTATTTTTGCAATTATTAAAATATCCTTTGTTAATTTTTGTCACCATTTCAGTATTCAATTGTTGTTGCAGACGCGCGAAAACGCGTCAGTTAATGAAAACCCGATTTTCCAAATTATCCGACCAATGATAACTACGCTTCCAGCGGGAAGGAATTTCTGTCAGCCAATCAAAACTAGACATTGAGAAAATTTTCGTCCAATGAAAACCATACATTGAGCCTAAACCCTGGTTTAAGCTCAAACCGTGGTTTAAGCTATCAGAAACCGTAGTTTGAGAGTCCAAACGGTGGTTTCTGCCGCCAAGTGCACAATAATTGCTCAAACCAGGGTTTAAGAAAACTACCGTTTGGGATCACGATTGGCAGTTTTTTTCTTAAACTGTGGTTTGGGTCCAAACTAGGGTTTAGGCTTTTTATTCCATTACGATTTCAAACGGCAGTTTCTGGCCAAATGCACAATAATTGCTCAAACTGGGGTTTGAGAGCCTAAACCATGGCTTAGACTCTCAAACTGGGGTTTAGGGAATTATTGTGCATTTGGCGAGCCTAAACTAGGGTTTCAGCAGTCCAAACTGGGGTTTGAGCTCAAACCGTGGTTTAAGCTATCAGAAACCATAGTTTGAGCGTCTAAACGGTGGTTTCTGCCGCCAAGTGCACAATAATTGCTCAAACCAGGGTTTAAGAAAACTACCGTTTGGGATCACGATTGGCAGTTGTTTTCTTAAACCACGGTTTGGGTCCAAACTAGTGTTTAGGCTTTTTATTCGATTACGACCTCAAACGGCAGTTTCTGGCCAAATGCACAATATTTTTTCAAACTGGGGTTTGAGAGCCTAAACCCTGGTTTAGACTCTCAAACTGGGGTTTAGCGGATTATTGTGCATTTGGCGAGCCCAAACTAGGGTTTGAGGAGCCTAAACTAGGGTTTGAGCTCCAAACCATGGTTTAAGGAATTATTGTGCATTTGGCTTGCCATACACGTCGGTGATTGCATCGTCACCTGATTTATCAAGGGCATATTGTATTACATCACGAGACTATGTTACGTGAGTTCATTTAATGTGACATGCGACAGAAAATACTGTGATATACAAAAAAGCAGTCAACGGGTTTCATGTTTCAGTTTCTAATTTCACTAATGCATCAGTTTTGATGTATTTACTTAAAATTTATAATGAATACATCGCATTGAATTTCTTATTAGATGTTATCCCAGTAACAGTGCATGGTAAGGAGATTTGTATTGTCACGTTTCTGTTCCTGATGACATTGATTGCAATGTAGAAGGTCGGGCAAAGCGGATCGGACAAAGCAGGTCACTATTCGTCAATGCGTACGCACGTCAGTCCCTCCATACTTCCACAGTAATCCATTTTTGACAACGTTGCTAAACATATTACTCAAACCTATCATACATTTATGTCATCCACCCAACTTCCAGCCGCCACATCCGTAAATCAAACACAGCACAAAACCACTCGGCCACCAAGGCCGACATGGCTTCAGCGATAAACTCAGTGTTGACTTTTATCGATCGGCTAGGGAAGCAACTCCTCTCGGGATTGTAGTAATGTATAAACAACCTTGTGAAATCCGCCTGAAATCAAATTTTCAGACGAAATATTAATGAGTTAACAGCTTACGTTGTAACAAAATAAATATACTAAACTTGTATGTGGTGGCAGAAACACTATGTAGGCTATGTATACATGGTTTACGTTCCTTCCTGAATCCAAACCGTTTGTCAAACAATACCACTATGACAAACGATTCGGTAGGCATGCTCAGCACTTAACGTAGTCGGTATTCATCGATTATATAGACTAGATACTTGTAAAAGCGCCGCGGTATGCGATTAATCGAGGCTATTATTTCATTGGTCGGGAAACTTGGGTGAAAACTAAAAACCTCTTTAAATCTTACCCAACAGAAGTAGTACTAGCTAGTGTAACTTGGGCCCGGCTCTCTAATCTGATAATTAAGTACGTGTAACGCGCACGAAGGCCGGGACGCGTTACAATTACTGAACTTGAGAGCCGGGCCCAAGGTAAATAATCCACTTCCGATGGTTGAAAAGATGGCGAGTGTCGTACCATGTAGATAGTTAATATCGGAGTAAACTTTGGTATGATTTAAAGAGACTGTAGTCGTTCATACCACAAAGTGCCTGTGCATCAGATGTCGACAGAGGAGTAATTCAGAGTTTTGCCTGCTTGCTCCGATTATCTCGTGGACTAATGAAACGATTAACGTACGGAAAACATAAATCTTCGTGTAGCACGTTTCTACGGAGCCCCGCAGTGGACGTACACTTTTTTCTTTTTTATTAATTCGTTCCCACGAAATAACAAGTGGTTCCCTCAATTTAACAATTCGTTGCCACGAATTAACAATTCGCTCCATCAATTTATCGTGTATTGTACTATAATAACTGTGATGTTGAAAATCCATTTCTGTTCAAGAGCAACGGAACGTGAACTTTGACCCCGCCATTCTGTGGGCGTAGTAGGAATCGAATCGTTCGCTCTGTGCCACCGTGAACCAGTTCTTCCAGTCCCCGACCTGACCTGAAATAAAAATAATGCAAATAGAGAATAAACAAGAGGGCCATGATGGCCCTAATTCGCTCACCTGACTCCATGAACACCGGAGGAGAATGTGACATTGAGTTTATGTGTTTTAATAAAAATTGTGCTATTTTTAGATGGCGGTCATCTTGGATTAAGCGATGACTCTCATTTTACCAAATCTGAAAATGCTTCACCCAAGGATCTTAACTTCCTACGAAGTTTGGCCAGCATCGGCCATGTGGTTCTTGAGAAAAAGATGTTCAAAATCTCGAATAAATGGACCTTTTGGTGGCCATCATGGATGTTATAATCATCAGATTCCGACAAATCATGCACCAGAGCAATCGCCTCATCGATACCTTCAATTTGATATATGACATGAGCATATTATTGGGTCAAAAATAAAATTTGACCCCAATTTGACCCCACGGGCCACGCCCATCTTTGACCCCGGGGGTCACCATTTTCACAACTTTGAAAGAGCATTGTAAATCGATCATTTCTACCAAGCTTAGTCGAAATGCGGCCAGCGGTTCATGAGAAGATGATTTTTTAAGAATTTCTGCTATTTTTAGACGGCGACCATCTTGGATTAGCGATGACCTAAGTTTTAGCAAATCTGAAAAGGCTTCATCCATGGACCATAACTTTTAAGTTTGGCTACCATGGGCCAAGCGGTTCATGTGAAGAAGAATTTCGAAATCTCTAATAAAAGAAAGACATTTTGACATTTCGGCGGCCATCTTGGATGACATAACAATCCGATTTGGACAAAAAATGTACCAGAGTGATCGCCTCATTGATACCTTAGATTTGATATATAACATGACCCTATTCGGTCAAAAATAAAATTCGACACCAATTTGACACCACGGGCCACACCCATTTTTGACCCCGGGGTCACCATTTTAACAATTTTTGAAAGAGCATTGTACATCGATCATTCTTACCAAGTTTTGTCGAAATCCGGTTGGCGGTTCTTGCGAAGAAGATTTTTTAAGAATTTGTGCTATTTTTAGACGGCGGCCATCTTGGATTACGTAATGACGTCATTTTAACAATTTTGTAATCACCCTACCTAAGGACCATGACCATGAAGTTTGGTGACTATAGGTCCAATGGTTACCGAGGAGAAGACGTTTGAAAATGTTCACGGACGACTACGACGGACGACGACGACGACGGACGACGGACACATTGCGGTAGCAATAGCTCACATGAGCTTCGCTAAAAATATCAATTGATGGATACGGCAACCGCCTCAGAACTGGGTGGCCGAAGTTCGAGCTTCCGCTGTGGCTCTTGTTCTCGGTTGGTGAGCGATCAGCTCGACTAAGTTAAATAAATTGTACCAAATGCGTACATACCCGACATACGACAACTGCTGTTCAGAAATTAGAGTCTCATAACTCGACAAGAGTGCCGCAATTACAAAATACGCCCGTCGAATATGGGCCAGACAGCGAAGATGCAGAAATGTGAAGCTGTCACCAAGGCAAGAAACATTAATGAGAATTTGAAAGTCTATAGCATTATTTCTTCATCTCGTTGTGCTAAACATGTATACTAATTTAGGCAGAGATTGAAAAGTAGAGTGTAAAGTAGAAATGATAGGGAATTGGATACAATAATGTAGAAAAAATGGCTTAGTTAAAAAGGTGATATTTTTGTTAAAAAATATTTTTTCGGCATAAGGTGCACATCTTCAATATGTGTAGAAGACGTGTGTATAGTTTCAGAACGATCGACTGAACAGTTTCGGAGGAGTTGTGTATACAAACTCTGTATTGTATATAGAATTGCATAGAAAAAATGGCTAAGTTAAAAAGGCGATATTTTTGTTAAAAAATATTTTTTCGGCATAAAAACACCAAGGTGCACATCTTCAGTATGTGTAGAAGACGTGTGCATAGTTTCAGATCGATCGACAGAAAGGTTTCCGAGGAGTTGTGTACACAAACTCTGTACCGTATATAGAAATGTATCGAAAAATGAAGAAAAAATGGCAAAGTTAAAAAGGCGATATTTTTGTTAAAAAATATTTTTTCGGCATAAAAACACTAAGGTGCACATCTACAATATATGTAGAAGACGTGCACATAGTTTCAGATCGATCGACTAAACGGTTTCGGAGGAGTTGTGTACACAAACTCTGTACCGTATATAGAAATGTATAGGAAAATGAAGAAACAATGGCTAAGTTAAAAAGGCGATATTTTGGTTAAAAAATATTTTTTTCGGCATAAAAACACGAAGGTGCACATCTTCAATATGTGTAGAAGACGTGTATATAGTTTCAGATCGATCAACTGGGTTTCGGAGGAGATGTGTACACGAACTATGCGACGGACGGACGGACGGACGGACGTACGGACGTCCTTACGTGACATCCCTTAGGTGGTTTTTACTATATAAAAGATCAAAGGAATGACCACCTAAGGAACAATAGGCTTAAGTGGTCAACGGAATAAATCTATTGTATTCTTTTGTCTTAGGCCACGCCTCTAACCACCTAAGACCCTGTATGTGTGCCCGGACGGACCTACAAATGGGCACATATTGGCTCTGTTGTCCAAACCTTAATTGGGTTCTCTTGTTGGGTACTATTCAAACATTATTGGGTATGAAAAAGTGTTAACCTTCTCGTCAATTGCCTATAATTTCATAATAAATGGACGAATGACCGCGCATATTATGGCGCGTATCAGCAGCATCACGCAAAATCCGGTAACTTCGGCGAACATCGGTTGTTATCGTTGGATATTAAGTTAAATATTTATGGTGTTATGGACATTTTTTGTGGACAAATCAAGTCCAAAATAATTGTTGGATACTTTCACATCTGATAATAAAATACCCAACAATTACGTTTGGACACACAAAAACGAATCGGGGTTATTGGGTATACCCAATAGGAGAAAAAATACCCAAAAAGAGAAAAAGTACCCAACATGTGCCATTTTCACCCACAAGGTACCCAACATATGCCCTCTCGTAAACACGGACGGACGGACGGACGGACGGACGGACAGACAGACGGACGGTCCAAACACTATATGCCACCCGTTTCTTCGACACCCGATGGCATAACAATATTTTTTTCGATACTATTAAATTTTATCTATCGTTCGCGCGATAGTGGAAAAAGGTGAAGAAATATTGGGGGCTCACGATGAAACATTGGAAAAGGTAGAAAATGGAAGACGGGTAGTTACATTATCCTTTCGTAAAAAACATTAACATTAACGAGTCTGAACGCATGTCCGATAAACTCGCTCCTTATATAAAAACCAATTTTTATTTAAGATATTCGTATTCTTACAAGCTAGAACATATGGAGGAAACTAAAAATGGAAAACCTATAACTATAATATTTCACAAAAATCTCGGTAGCGAACCACTATCATCAATGAAAACCGTTAAAAAATGGCTGTAGGATAAGGAGCAAACACGAATAATGTCCGATAAAATAGACAGACCGAATACAAAGTGGAAGTTTGTAAGATGGGTAGAGGTTTTTGTAAAGCTAATACAGGGCAGTAGGGGAATATATTTGGGACTACAATCTAAAGAAGCGGCAGGAGGAGAACTTCCAGAATGGTTGAGGAATAGAAAAGGTATGTATTCTTTCGATAAGTATGATGACGACCTTTGTCTGTTCAGGTGTCTAGCTATGCATATGACAGGGAAAAGACCCGACAGATGTACGGAAAAAGCGAGAGAATTTAGTAAGCAATATTTCGGTAGTAATGTGGTTTCAACAATTCCTTTTTCAGACCTGAAAAAAGGTTGAAGAGTTTTTTTAAAATCGGCATAGAAGTATATCAACCGACCGAATGTGACGTATGTTGGTTGAAAAAGGTACCAGCGCACTACAAGGAAATAGGTAATAAACCAATGACAATAGGACTGTTTAATAATCACGTATTTCTGATAAAAAACCTTAAAAACCTATCTAAAATTTACGCCTGCGATAATTGCAAACAGAAATTCACGAAAGCGAGTAATATGAAGAGACACGGACTAAAATGTATGAGAGGTGAGACAAAAGTAATATGTGATGGTAATTATTTAGAGCGCTCGCGTTCGTCGTTCGAGAAAGCGTTCTACCCAAAAGGTTCTAACAGTTATGATGCGATCGATTGGATGTACTCTGTGGAAAAGCAGGAGGGAATTCACATTCACCACGAACAGTGCGGACATGGGGGTGAAAGATGGATTTTAGGAGCTCCAGTAGATGGATACTGTCCAGAAACCAATACCGTATATCAATATCACGGCTGTTACTGGCACGGGTGTGAGATTCATGCAAAGCATAAAAAAGAAGAACGCGCATCCACAATGAGAAGAGATAAATGTATTAGAAGCAAAGAATTCAACCTAGTAGTTATGTGGGAATGCGAATTTCAAAGAACGGTTAAAGATATAAAGATCGGTTGCGAGACTACTCTTTATCCATATCAGATAGTATACGATTTTGAGGCATATCTCCAGCCAGAAGTTGATACTATCGGTAATAGTTTAGAGTACGAAGCTGAGCACGTTCCGGTAAGAAAATAATATAGTATAGGAGATAATTTCTCAGGAACAGTAACTAATATTTGTGATAAAGATCCTGCAAAATTTATAGAAAAATGGTAGAAGATTTGAAAGTCAGGAGAAAAGCTATAAGAGAAGAAGTATGGTCAAAATATGGGTTTAATACAGAATATTTACGTGAAAAACAAATCGCCCAGATCGAAAAGTGGATAGAGCAAGTACCGGTTATAGGTTTTAACAGCAGTAAGTACGATATAAACTTAATAAAGAAATATTTAGTAGGTGAACTGTCATCAACAACAAAGAAAGTAATGGTTGGAAAAAGGGCGAACGCAACAATATTTTTATTTACTCCAGAGTTTAGATTTCTTGATGTAATACTTTACCTAGGACCTGGTGTAAGTTACGATAGTTGGATAAAAGCCTACGACTGCAAAGGACAGAAATCTTTCTTTCCTTATGAGTGGTTCGATTCTACAGACAAGCTGAATTATCCAGGACTACCGGATATAGAGAATTGGTATTTCAAACTATCTGAGAAAATGTTACTAGACGAAACAGAATTAAACAAATGTCGTAGAATGTTCGAAGAAGAGAATATGGAAACATTCAGAGATTGGTTGAAATATTATAACGACTTAGATGTAGCACCGTTCTTAGAAGCGTTGGAGAAAATGTGTGAATTTTATAAACACAGAGGTGTGGATATTTTCAAAGATGCGGTAACACTACCTGGAGTAGCTATACAATATTTATTGAGAGGAACCATTAAAGAACAAAAATCTTCAAAGACGATTATACCGGAGGATGCTCTATATGCACCAAAAGAAGAAACATACGAAATGATGAAGGACGCTCTAGTTGGCGGTCCATCAATGGTATTTACACGATATGCAGAAGCTGGTGTTTCAAATATTAGAGTGGGTTCCAAACCTTGCAAGGCTGTTTTGGGGTACGATGCAAACGCGTTATATTTATCTACGTTAAATAAAGATATACCGTGTGGAAAATAAACTATACATCATATAGATTCCCCACATAATCCTAAACTTATTAAAAAGTTTAGTAAAAGGATTTTATCCGGATACTGGTTTGGGTTTGCGGAGGTGGATATAGAAATTCCACACAACTTAAAAGATAAGTTTTCTGAAATGTCTCCACTTTTTATAAACAGAGAAGTAGATGTTGATGAAGTTCCCGCACATATGATAAAATATTTGGAAGATACTGGCAGAACTAGAGGAAATGGAAGAAAATTGGTGGGATCTATGTCGGCCACTAAAGTACTGCTGTACGCGCCACTGTTGAAATGGTATTTAAAACACGGCCTAGAAATAACGGGAGTTCATCGTGTTTTAGATTATAGTAGTGGTAAACCCTTCGAATGGTTCGCGAAAGAAGTTACAGCCGCAAGACGAACGGGCGATGTAGAACCAAATAAGAAACCAGTAGCGGATATAATGAAATTATTAGGAAACTCGTGTTGTGGAAAAATATAGAGGCAACAGAGAGACATTTAAATACGACATATACACAAGACGAAACCTGTGTTGACAAAGCATTAAGATCCGCGTATTTTGATGATTTGGAAGAGATAGGAGATGCGTACGAAATATCATCAAGAAAACCCAGGTGTGCGATAAAGAGACCATTCCATTGTGGAATAGCGGTTTATCAACTCGCTAAATTGAGAATGTTGGAATTTTACTACGAATTTCTAGACAAATACGTAAAAAGAGAAGACTTCGAATTAATACAGATGGATACGGATAGTATGTATATAGGAGTTAGTGGAAAAACGATAGAGGAATTGATTAGACCTAACTTACTAGACGAGTTTGAAAAAGAAAAAAAGAAATGGTTGGCTTGGGATAAATGGAGCGAAAGAGAGCCAGGACTTTTCAAAATGGAATTTAGCGGAGATAGGGCGATAGCGTTATCTAGTAAGTGTTATTTCGTAGAAAAAATTAATTCTATTAATAAAAACTCTGCGAAAGGAATATCCAAGAGAACTAACAATTTAAATTGGGATAAATATAAACGAGTACTAAGTGAAACTACATAAGATGGAAAACACATTATAGATGTAGCACAAAATAGAGGATTTAAAATGAAAGACGATGTTATGAAAACGTACTGTCAACGAAAATTAGGACTCTCGGCGTACTACGATAAAAGACGTGTGTTACCAGACGGAATACATACAGAACCTCTCTAATAATTTTAATAAAATTATCAATCTAAAGACTCTGACGATCCGGGGGTAGCTGGGTGTCAGAAGGCGCCATAAGAAGTTCTTCGCGAACAAACCCGCGAGATGGACCATCATCCAAATAGTAGAGCACGGGCTCATCGGGTTTGGTAATAGATCGATCTAGATGATATACATTGAGAGACCACACGGGATCCGTCGCGCGGCGGCTGCCACCTTCGAGCTCTCCCGGTTGATAGAGGTACCGGACATCAACATCCGATGGAAGTGCAATCGGCGATTGCTGCTCCTCTAAACAAACGGGTCGCCCGCGCGAGACGGCAGAGGGCTTGCTCGTCACCTTTTTAGACTTGATGGCATCTACTGGCTTCTTACCTATCAATCTGGTCACCTCTCCGTTCATTGCGGAGACCACGGCGGGCAGTCTGGCCACCCACTCGGTCGATCTCGAATGAGGGTCTACAAGTTCTTTGGCATATTGGTGTCCGAACAGCCTCTCAGCCAGGGTTCGATTGAACAGCTCCACGATCCCCTGGTCCCGGTGGATGTTGACGCGGCCGCGTCTGATAGAAACTTTGTGCTTAGACAATAGATGAGACACCGCGCCCATGAACTCGCGGTCGGGATCGACCTCGAGAAGATTCGGCCATTTGAGAGGACTCCTCTTATATATTCGGGAAAGAGCCTCGGCCACCTCCTTAGACTCTTTCGTAGCCAACGGCTCAGTCCACTTATAGCGACTCGCTACGTCAACGACTGTCAGTGCGTACTTGTACGTTTTGCGACCGACGCGATCGTGAGGGAGAAACAGGAGATCCGCTTGGTGAACTTGGTTTGGCACCGGCACATCGAATTTCGGGCGCGGAATATTGTGAGGCGCGGGTAAATAGATCTGCCAGATGGCCTGCTTCTTGAGCCATTCCTTGACAGCGTTTTCGGAAACCTTGGTCGCCGCGGCGAGGTTCTTGATGGCCGCGAGTCCTTTCCAGTAGCCGCGGGGGCTGTAGTACGTGTTTGATAGCTTGCGCGCTAGTTTTGTATCAAGTTTGGGCGTGTTCATCGTATGCGAAGTATTCTAATATATCGGACAATCTCCAACATGCCCTAGCCAGTTCGTCCGGTAACTGCGTCGTTAATAATAAACCTTTGTTGGAAGTACAATCACATTTGGAGGTTAAGTTCTGAAGGAACTCGGAGGAATCTAATTCATCGATTGGAGTTGAGGAGGATTCTAACATCCGCTTTGCGAAAAGTGTGGCCGCTTTTCCGTCCTCGCGCCACGTCTCGAGAGAATCTTAGGCCAGACGAATCATACTCTTTGCACCAGCTATACGATGTTTTTGGGCAGTGTAGCCTACATCGATCATAGAGTAATAAAGCTCGTCAACTAACATCGTTCTATATATATATATTTATAAAAAAAAATAAAAAAATTAAAATAATTATTTCAATTTCGATTGAATATAGTAGCCGACGAGACCCACCACACCCATTCCCACGACGATGAACGCGATCTCGCGGTCTTTTTGGGCCTCTGACGGTACATAGAAATCTGAAAGTTGGGGCTCGCGATCTAGTCCCAATTTCATTGGATCGAGACTTCTCTGCGGATATGCCAGCGCGTACTCGCGGTTGGCTTCTTCAACGTTCTGGAAAGTTTGCGCGGCGTGATTCTCGCGGCGAAGCTCTTCGTTGACCCAGTCCAGATGGGCGGTTCGTTTTTGTGACCATGCTTCCTTTGCGCTATTGAGTTGTTCTACAGCTAAATCGTGACGCTTGCGCTCCTCATCCACGTTCGAGCTTCTCATTTTCGAGAATAGAAAGTTGCTACCGCTGAACGCCAATGCGTTTACAAGTGCACCACCTATCATTAATCCGATCGAAGCCATATATTAACGGGTAGAATTCCAGCTTTAATTAGATAATCTCGGGTCCAAACTGCGCCCGCTACATCTAAGGTCAAGAGCCTTACGTCTCTCACAGTAAAGTCCAATTTGGTGGCGGACCCTCCTAAGGCCACCTTCGATAGTCGAGCATACCCGATACTGAGACCCGATATCACCACGGATGATAAAGCGCATTCACTATCATTTTACCGTCGTGTTCAGCCATTATAATTATTGCATATAAAAGGGATCGCGTTTAATGTTTAAATGGGGCGCATCCAATTGCGATTGGATTGGAACCGCATCCATCAGTGTTGTGGTTGTTTTTCCAATTTCAACCTTGTTGATGATTGGTATAACCTGTTGTTGAAACGGTAAAGCACATACAGGGTGCCCACAACCGACAGACCACCACCAACAACCCACGGGATCCAATCGAGTTTGGATTTCCAATCAGGATTGGGAGTTGGAGCAATCGGTTCCAATCCAATCACGATTGGGGGAGAAACAGCTGCCACCGGGTGTTTTGCTGTCTCTGTCTCCGATTGCAACGACCGTTTGGCCTCTCAAAGATCGGCGAGTATTTTATCTTGTTTAGCTTTTCATGTGGCAGCCGCTGCTCACCCAGCTGCCTGTCTTTTTGGATTTTTATGTCGTGCAATCGGGTTCAACTCCAATTTCGATTGCGTTGAGTGTTCCTTTGGAGGATCTGTCGGGTTCAACCCCAACCCTGTTGGAGTTGGTGCAATCTGGTTCAACGGCAGTTGGCATTGGGTTGAGGGCTGTTCCTCACTCTCGCAGGTGCGTCTTGTGTCATCATTTATAATATTAGGGCTTATAGTTAGTGGGCATATATGTCCAAATTGACAGTGTTTACCCGTGGTCAACGCGGTTGTCAGCGGGGCTAAGTACATTCCAAACTTGTGATAAATTGAGCAGCATGCTGTTCTAAGAGTGTGTCCTATAAAAGGGTCAGTCTCTAGATCGCGAATCAACCCCGCGGTGTCTGGTATAGGGAGAAGTATACTAACGGTGGTAGTATACAAATGAATAGCCGCCGATCCGAGAGTTTCTGTCATCTCCGCACCTAATTTGGATTCGTATCACGCATACATTTTATCGACCTCCGCATCTGACATCTTATCCACCTGACAAACTGAGAGACGCCTACCGAGATAATGCTCCGACTGTCCCCCAGCAACCAGCGCAGCTAGCCGCTCGCGACGCGCCACGTTTTCATTCGGAGTCGTTGCACTCAACCCAATACCAACTGTCGTTGAAGTTGAACCTGATTGGGTTGAGGTTTCATTATATTTCAGGATGTCGGCAGTCGGAGTTGAGGTTTCTTCCATTAGTCGATCGAGAAGTTCGTCGCAGTTCATTATTGCTAATTTTCTTTTAATAATTCTTACAAGTCTCATAACTTTAACATATTGCCAAGCGCACCACCAGATACTTATGATCACCGTTATGCTCGCAATAAAGCTCGCAGCGGAGCAACAAATTCTTAGCAATTGCTCAGCATTGTTAAGCATTTTCTCAGCATTGTTATGTATTTGTTTTTGTGCAACATTTGCTAATTTTCTTAAAATTAATTGCTCAGCATTTATTCAGCATTTGTTCAGCAGCATTGCTCAGTAATTGTTCAGCATTGTTAAGCATTGTTCAGCATTGTTCAGCATTTGTTCAGCATTGTTAAGCATTTACTCAGCAGTTACTAATTAATTACATTATAAGCAGTTGGTTGATCGGTCTTTAGCAGAAGCTTGGCGTGCTTAGTTTCCGAAAGCATCTGTCGAACCTCCAGGCGCTCCTCGCGCGTTGGGATAACGTCGTTCTCTCGAAGACAGTCATCGAATGAGTCTCGGTCCTTGCAGTGGAAGAGGGCGACCCATTTCGTTTGCTCGCGCAGATCCTTGAGGACGGCGTTGTACTTTTGAGTGGAGATCCATACGCTTTGCCTCGCATGGCGGCCAGAAAATGCGAGCTCGGAGAGCATGTCTTTCTTTTTGGTCATCGCCGCCTTGGCCGAGCAGTCGTCAATCACGTATAGGGTGGGCTCTCCCTGGAATATTTGATAGAAGACACCCAGCCAACAGTGAAGCCTGTCGCGGGGGTCAATAACGTATACCTCAGGGTCGGTCCATATCCACTGGCGCCGCTGATAAGTCTCGTTGTGCCGCACAGTGGGACACAGGATCACAATTTGACGAAAGGCATCGCGGTAGGAGGCCTCTAGCAAGTCTAGGATGTAAACCGTTTTTCCGCATCCTGTCTGCCCACATATTATGGCAGAGTGGGCATCTCCAATCGTGAATTGGTATTGATTGCTAATTTTCTTAAAATTAATTAAATCAGTATAAAGCTGAGACGTATCGACCATCTTCGATGTTGAGTTGTGCATCTGTAATTATATATAAGTACACGTTCAATGCGCCAGCTCCTTCCGCCTCTTTGGCTATCTGGATCGTGACACCCTCGCTAGCGTTCTCAACTTGGCGTCCACTACCGTCAATTTGGTCGTCGTCGCTGGCTCGCATGTCTAGCCATAGAGCGTACTTGGTAGTCAGAAAATCCGAGAGGGAGAAGTCCGAGAGCTGCAGGTCTTTGGCAACCGCGGCAACCTCCGGGGAACGCTTAGAGCCGGAAGCAAAATGTTTTCTTACTTCGTCCCACTGCTGGTGTGCGCGAAGACCCGCGCTGTATAGTTGATTGGGAACTCCCTCGATCGTCACCTCTACCTTCGTGATTTTAGGGTTATAAAATGTATCGCTTTTTCTAGCCCCGAGCGCTAACCGAGCATCCT
The DNA here is from genome assembly GCA_029237695.1 of Conchocele bisecta. Classification (NCBI taxonomy): domain Eukaryota; kingdom Metazoa; phylum Mollusca; class Bivalvia; order Lucinida; family Thyasiridae; genus Conchocele; species Conchocele bisecta. The sequence continues at coordinate 48,409,639 of CM055277.1, forward strand.
CGAACAGCATCAGTATGCCTTTCATCGAGCGGGCGGGTACGTTGACGTTAATATTCCACAATGTGTTGCTTTTGTCTTTCGTCATCTTGCGGTGGCGAAGAACTCGGTCGTAAAGTATGGCAACGCGCCCGACATACTGGGATCTGATTAATCGCGCGAGTTCGGGCATCGTGACCATGTCGTACTCCAGCGACACATTGTCGATCGTATACTTCGATGTCATGTCAGTGGCTATGGTAACTCGGCCGTAGTCGTTGAACGTTAGTTCGTATTCGAGGCGGTCCGCCAAAGCGCTCTGATAGTAGGGCATGTGACTCTCCAGCAACTCGAAGTCGAGCAGGATGTAGAAGCGGTTGCCGTAAGCGGCCGCGACCGCGCTGTCGCTCGCGACGTTATCTGCCTTGTCACCAGCCCAGATTCTAAGTCTGGTTACGTTCTTATTTCGACTGGTGTCAATACCTTGATATACCGCATTTTCGCACTCTTGCGCCGTCTTCCACAGGTCCTGGTAGCAATGGTAGACGTCGCTGTCATCGATCGACATCACCTCATTACCAGAAATCTTTATCATGGTCTTCTTGACGATGGCGCGACCCAGGTTCTGAACGACAGTTCGGTCCGCGTCCGTCGATGTAAGCGAAATAGTGAAAGCGAGGCGAACAGTCCCCGGCATAATGACGTCGCTAGCTCCGAGGTTGGGGAAGCGGACTAAGAGCTGCTTGTTCTGGTCGATCGTCGATGGGTTATTCGTAATAACGACACTCTGTCTCACGCGTTTTGCCCCGAGGGGCTCACGCAGTCTGCGATATGGATTGAGTTTGCGACCGTATTGACTCGAAGACATAATTTAGTTAATCTATTAAACCTATATGGTTTTGTCTTTAATACATATATAATTTTAAGAAAATTATAAAGATGGCTGATTACGATATTGACATGGATGAAATCGGCAGAGACGATTTCCGCGATGACGATGACCTCGACGACGTTGACGAAACGACCTTCATAGATACACCAGGAACTTCAGCTGCTGGTGATGTTAGCTATATGTGGGAGGCCCCACCCGAAACTCCGGCATGGGCGGGAGGTGCCGAGATTCCTGCGGGGATCTCTAAGAATGGGCTGTCTCTCACTGAAACGGAGTCTCGGGTGAAACGGTGGGAGAGTGAGGTGTCTAAACACGGCATCAAGGCCACGTTGGAGTTCCGCAGCACTAAAAGAGGGGACCTGTGGGTTAAATGGGGCAATAACTGGAAGGTGCTGACGTTCAAGAACGACCCGAACCGGTTCCTCGGGGCCTCTTCAGTGAACAAATATGGAGTGGACCTCGCTCGAGCTCTCGGAGTGATCGGGGACCGGTCGCAGGTGTCTCAAAAAATGGTAAAAACCCTACAGTCTACCGACGAAACGCTGGCGAAGACGGCCGCCTCTATAGAAACGAGCGAGCTCAGCGATGTCCCTCGTATAGTCACCGACGGTATTCACACAATTGAAACCACGGTCAACGAAATAAACGGCACAAAATATGACCCACTGTTACCTCTTCGCGAACTCCTGGGACTTGATAAGGCTCTGCAAACAACTTGGGGCGAACTGGTCAATAACCTCTCCAAACTCACGGCGCTGGACAAACATATCGCGCTAGAAGAAAGAAAACTTGGGGAAATCCGTGGCGATAGAGATTCTACCGAGAGGATCAACAAACTCCTGCGGTCGTTGCGGGATGAAAGAGAAGCTCGCTTGGAGGCTGCCTCGACTAACCGTGAGACGCTTTCCGGCCAATTAAGTCGGAGCCGCGAAACAATCTCGAGGGTCCTGCACGAGGAAACGACACTCGGTGAGCGTCTTCGCACTCTGTTCAGAGAGAAGGGCGTCACGATAGTGACCATCATTGCAGCTTTCAGCATGATTATATCGACCCTAATTCTATCTAATCGACCCTAATTCTATCGTCTCTATTTCTAGCTGTCAATACTGGTGCCGCACCAGCGCCCGCACCAGCACCCGCACAAGCACCCGTGCCATCCGGCGGAGCCAAGGAGTGGGTAAAAAAACAACTAAAAGCCCTCGCCAGTATCCTGGCAAAATTAGCAGGAAAGGTGGCTGCTGCGCTGCCTGGGCTAATAGGAGGTCTCCTCTCCTTCTTGTTATCTATATTATCAACAACGGTCGGATGGCACGCCAATAATGCTTGGGCTTTAATCGTGGCGATCGCCAGTCTCCTACTATTCTCTGCCCGAGAGTTCCTAAAACCAAAGCACAAATAGTCCGACCGCCACGAGGGCTACGACGAGCCCTAATTTCTCCTCCTCGTGGGTTGTGACACTATTTTCCCCTGTTCCAATCCAATCGCGATTGGAAGAATTGGGGGTACTTGCTGCGGGTGGAACAACCGCTGAACTCGGTGGAACACTGGGTTCAAATGAACTTGATGGGGGGCCTAATTCGTGAATTGGGGTTGGTGGGGTGGGTGCTTGCGGTTTTATGAAATCGGTTCCACTGTTGAACCCGATCATTTTGGGGGTGCGCTTGATGATATCCACGTTCACGTTCCCGTTGTGGCCGACTTTTTGATTGACGGTGGCGATTATGATCTGATTATTGTAACCGTCAACCGGGTCGTCTCATAGTATCATATTGCTCGGTGCCATATAAAGACCTATTCCAAATACATAGTCAACTGAGGTGCTGGCATTCTGCAAAACGTCGTGATACTGCTTGATCGCCTTCTCCAGGTCCACCTTAGCTGAGATGGCGTCCTCTACAAGTGCCAAGAATTGTTTTTGCGCGTCAAACGCCGTTCCCGTGCCTAGCATAGAACTGCGAATTTGCTTCTGTGCGCCGAGGATGGCCCAGACGTATGTCCGAATGGAGTCGTTGAGGCGAGTAACCCCAGCCTGCGTGAACCCCATACCCTTATCCAACATAAATGTAACCCACGCGTCCTGGACCTCAGCAGCCTGCTGTATGTAATATATGTGAGCTCGTTTCGGAGGTAACCAATTGCAGGATGAGACTCCACAGTGCCTACCTCCAGATACTTCCGGCCCGAAGGTCATCGTCGCGGGATCAAAATTCCTGGCGTTCCGACTGACAATATGATCACCAGAGTGATCGTGTCTAAAATCAGTATGGGTCCAATTCCCGGACTGGCCCCGAATGAGAACGTCCCCGAGGCCAGTGCTGTTAGGAAATACTTTCTGTCTCCAGTCCGCATCTTTTGAAACGTTAAATTCGTTACACAGTCTTTCGAACGCCCTACGATCGTATGTGTTGGAAATGGGATTCCATGCGTCATCTTGAGGTAGTGGAATACCCAATTATTTGATAATCCTCCTAATGGTGTAATACGCGTGAAAGTTGTAGACGCTTCGGAGCATGATATTATCGGATGCCAGATGGTCTTCATGCGAAACTCCACATCCGGCCGTTGCGCACCATACGGCGAAGTTGAGCTGATTCTGCCAAAACTGCATCGGTGTTGCTTTCCACCCGTTCACGGCCTCCATCGTAGTAATCTTGGGCAGCCTATATTGTTCAAAGATGTCGGAAAATTGGTGGTAAAGCCACTTTTCTGTCTAACTGTTACAGTTGGGTGTACAAGGTGGTTAACAACGTCTTTTTGTGTGTATTTACCTCCGACCGCGTACTTTGCATTAGAGTTAAAGCTAAATGCTTTGGTATGAAAGATATTATTATGTTTGCTACTATCACTAATGTTCAAAAAGGGAGTTGTGAACTTCAAAAGACAATCGACAACTGCTGCCGAAAACGCCGGGTAGGCCTCAGAACAATCACCTTCACAGTTGGGTGGGAGAGTGTGGGGAAGAGCGAATGGTTTGCCTATGTGAAGGATAGACAACAAGTAGGTGTAAAGCTGCCTGCCGGACTGTGGAGTTTTAGACAGCTCAAAGATTTTGTCACCTCAGAGCTTGACGGTAAAGTCAACCTCACAGTATCGAAGGCTACCGGGCTCGCAACAATGACCATCGGGCCAGACAGCCGGATAAGGATCTCCCCGACGTTGTGTACTCGACTCGGTTTTAAAGAGACATACTCCGCTAATAAAGGCTTGTTTGCCCCGGGTGAGCACATCGGTGATAACCCGGTGGACTTCGCCTTCACAAAAACTCTCAGAGTGCACCTGGATCAGCTGAACACATCGTACAACACGTTAGATGGAGCTCCCAGCACATTACTAAAAACTGTGCCCGCCAGCGACTGTTTCTATGGGGAGACTGTGACCTTAGACTTCCCACACCCCGAGATGAAAGTTTTGGAATCGGGACACATCCATGAGTTGAAGATTTCTATTCTTGATGATCAAGCGAGAAAGTTGAATAACTATTACCCGATTTCGGTCGTTCTCGAAATAACCGATTAAACATAATATATATACATATTAATCATGAGCAAATACGGTCCAGGTAGTTCCAACTTAGAACGGGACGTTCCCGTCGCGGCCGCAGCATACGATGAAGCCGCAATGAGAAGGCTGGAGAGGGGCGTAGCACAGTCCCACACAATTTTAACTAGGGCGGTTGCGCAAATTTTGCGCAGTTTGGGCCGAGGAGCGGAGTTCACTAAACGAGGGGGCCTACGAATATTCATTCGGTGCCAACGCGAGCCAACGCGAGCAACAGATATGGGGGATACACCATGGCAGTGTCTGGGACGATTTTTCGAATGGCGGTCTGCTCGGTCAACTTTCGCGGACACGCCACTGCTGAAGTCCGAGTGAATGTCGTCCTGAATGGTCTAGAACAGAAGATTGGCATCACCAAGCACGCGGGGCAGAGGTCAGTGTTTACAATATTCGATGATGACACTACAATTAAAGTTTCGGCAGGTAGTGTTATTAACTTTGTTACAAAAATTGCTGACCAAGCAACTTCCTCCACTATTATTACACTGTTAATACAACTTGATTTATGATGAATGACGAGAAACTATATCCACACTTACCTTCTGGGACGACCGACCCGGCATCCTTTAGGATGACCAGGATCGTTGAGATACAACATATTCTACAACACGAGGGAGAGACGCGGACGGGTTATGCGAAGAAATATAGGCGGTCAGTCAATATATTAGAGGGGGTGAGCACCACGTTAGCTTCAGCATCCGTAATAAGTGGGGTGGGGAGTGTGTCTTTATTGTCAACAGTTGTCGCTGCACCGGTCGCGCCGACCTTGAGTGCTGTAGCGGCGGGGGCGGGACTGCTTTGCATGACGACCAGACTCGTGGGCCGAAAACTAGAGGCCAAGAGTCGAAAGCACGATCTAATAGCGGTTCTCGCGAGATCTAAGAAAAACAGTATCGACGTTATCGTGTCGAAAGCGATAGCCGAAAACGATATATCAGATAGCGAGTTCAAGATGGTTGTCGAGGAGATGTCAAGATATCAGGAGTTAAAGGGTACTATCCGGTCCAAGGCTCGACCACAAATTCTCGCGGACGAAGATATAAAAAACTCGTTATGGAACGGAGGGCCGACGAGAGAAAAAATCTCCTCGCCCGTCTCGGGACGTGATATGCTTATTAGTGTGTTTGCATCAACATCAGGATATTCCTCCACCTTACAGTCCAGCTGTTCCGACGGCCCCTCCATACGGAATATAAAACAAAAAGATTTAGGGCCCTGTTACGACACCCACTGACCACCATACATTCTATAGATCGTGTAACCATATACCGCATGTGTTTAGCCCCGAATTTAATAGAATTGTATATACGTTATAGTTTACACGTAACCCAAATAAGCTGAAATACACCTCTGTCATGTACTTAGCAATGGATCCGACCGATGTTTGTCTATATCTGGCACCCCCATAAAATAAAATAATAGGCTGATCATATCTAACTGAAACACCTTTTTTAATATCAGACGACAATGTTTCAATTCCACGGGATATGAATTTGTGTATTTATAGCCGAGGTTAACAGACGGTACACACACTGTTATTTATAGCCGAGTGTATTTCTCCTTATCAATGGTATGTAAACTGACTATCTGAAATTATTTTTCATCAACCTCGAGCGGTCGGATAGGAACGCTGTTGTCATGCAGTTGTTTACCATAGCGATCACATTTGTAGGGATAGCGGTCAGATAGGAACGCTGTTGTCATGCAGTTGTTTACCATAGCGATCACATTTGTAGGGATAGCGGTCGGATAGGAACGATGTTGTCATGCAGTTGTTTACCATAGCGATCACATTTGTAGGGATAGAAATAAATAAATTAGCTATATTAGAGGAAAAAAATGGGGTGTTGTAATATAAACTATCACTTTATTTATTTCAAAATTATTTATAAATTTGCTGTCGGATATAATTTTCTCCTTAACCAATTTTTGTATTTGTTCGGGGGGTGGTGGGGGTAGTATAAAGGGATGGAAGTTATACCACCGTAGGTGGTATCATTTTTGACTCCCTATATAGAAGGCGCTAGAGCGATTTCGGCTATTTTTTTTTACTATTTTTTTGGAATTCTGCCCAATTGAACATACATTTCTTCTTTTTTTTTTTTCGGAATTCTGCCCAATTGAACATACATTTCTTTTTTTTCTTTTCAATAATTAATTCGGCGGATATTTTTCCGGCGCATTATCGGGTGTCTATTTCGTTGGGTAGCCGAAACCATTACACTTTCTATTTCTGGCGTTATCATATTTTCTGTATATATAACCTATGAAAATTTATCTGTTCAATTGGACCTCTTTTCAACTTATGTATTTATGACACCAATTGTCACGTTTTTTGTGTTGGTTACCAGTTTGTGCTATTGGACGAAAACACCGTTTTTCGGGGGTGGTGGGGGTAGTATATAGGGATGGAAATGATACATACCACCGTAGGTGGTATCATTTTGACTCCCTATATACTACTTAAGTGCTTGTTCAATCGCCTAAAACGTTCCACGATACATAGAATTCCATGCCAGTGATTTTTGTATATCAAGTTTATCAGGCTCGGCTCGGAAACCGTAGGAATTTCTCGGCAAGCCTCGGAATTCCTACGCGCTTCCTAGCCGTTGACATTCTCGAGTAACGGTAGCAAATGTTAACGGTATGACATGATAACGATAGGAAACGGTAGGAATTCCGAGGCAAAACTCGGACTACCTGCTCGTTTCCTAGCCGTGCCTGATAAACCTGATATAAAAAGACACACGCCTGGTATTCTTTCTTTATACAGTGGGACCCCTTTAAACCAGACATAGAACAAAGTGAGTTGTTCTTATTTTTGATAGGTTTCATTGCCATTTGTCTCCCATGATACCATATGTTCATGGTCGCAAAACATCCACACGTGTCTTTAAGTAGTCATACGTATGTTTTACAGTAGTACCTATCTAAACCGGACACCCTGGGGACCTCCCAGGATGTCCGGTTGAGAAAGGTTCCACTGTATATATACCTTTCCTGTAAATGCCGGGCTGCCCCTCACGCCACTCCGATGTGTCTTCCAGTGGATCCTTCTCTTTTTTCATGTTACCGAAGTCACACTTGTACGCTATACTTTCTATGAGTTCTTTATCGGCCTTGATGCCGAGGAACTTGCTCAGCTTCGTGATTTCTTCAATACTGTCCTGGAAAACGCGGCGATATTTTTAAATAAACTACAGCGAAACCTCACTAAACCGGACACCCTGGGAGGTCCCATGGTGTCCGGCTTAGGGAGGTTTTTCTGTAAATCAGGCATTTAATCATTCTGAGCCATAGTTGTGTGCTATGCGTTCACCAACATATATTATCACCTGAGATAAATGACCATGAAACTCATCAAACATAAGATCACATGTGTTTTCTTGATGTCCGATTTAGAGGTTCCACTGTATTCGTCAATGTGATAACATAATGTATGTTATTTTCCAAATGGATGTACAGTCCAACCTGTGAATAAAGGCCAGCTATGGGAAGCGAATGATCTAGCCTTTGTTCATAAGTGGTCTTTGTTCACATGTTTATTTATGTAGTAATTGAATAAGTAGGAAATCAAAAGCTTGACTGCTATAGACAGGTACTCGCTATTCGGAGTTTTTTTTTACTTCGACTATAGTTGGAATGCTACTATGACGGACTTTCTGAATTGCATCAAATCCATTTGGAAACACTCAATAATTTTGGATGCACGAGCTGTTCCCGTTGACTTTGCCTGTATACAATATAATGGAAACAGAACGAGTATGACATAATAGTTAATGACATGACCACAAATGTGATAAATATGATCGTTGTACATGTACTATACTTACTGCCTTCATGTCCTCGTAGGCCATGCCGTGTATCAGGACTTTGCCTGGGTGCAATTTAATGGAAACAGATCATGACATAGTAATTATCAACGGAAACTGGACACATGCCCACAAATGTTAGTATTGTCCTTGTACTGTACGTACTGCCTTCATGTCTTCGTAGGCCATGACATGTATCGGAAGGTCCGGGCAGTCCCGTAACACCTGCTCCCAATGTAGGGTGTAGTCGAACCACGACCCGTAGTCCACTGGAACACGGAAAATACGAACATAAACATATACAAAACATACTTTCGGTCTCAGAAGTTATATATAACTTAAAAACAAACGAGAAACAATAATCAACATAGACATTCATTCACATTACATTTCGACTATATTCATCACAACGGTTTCTAATATTTGAGTTTCGAGTTTAACCCTGTCAACATTACAGGCCTGTATAGTATTGGCAAAAATTGTAGATCCAGATGAGCCGGCTCGTGACGAACCGTCTTATCAGGATCTACACTTTTTGCACGTACAGTCAGAATTCGTTACAGCTGCACACGTTACAGCGGCATATTCGCCTCCCGGCACAATAAGCCGCCAAACCAATCGGCATGCTCTTTAATCTGCTCGATATACCGGCAAATTCGGCTTCCGGCACCGGCAGGGAATCCCGCAAACGAATACACAGTTTAAGTCTTATTTAATGTGCGTTATAACGGCGCCGGTACCCGGCGTCGCTGGTACCAGCGCTGTGACGCAGCTCTGTTATGCGGCATTACGTGCCGGAAACCGATATTCGGGAACCAGTCACTGACCATATAATGTGCGTCATAACTGACCATATATAAACAATTTCACGGCTGATTAACCCCGACCTGTTGTCATAAATCGCGGCAATTAACGTGTCGGTACCTTGAGTAGTAGTAAGGGAGTCAAAATGATACCACCTACCGTGATATCATTTATAACCCTCTATAATACCCCCACCACCCACGAAAAATCAAAAATTGGTTAACGAGGAAAATTGTCTCCCGACAGCAAATTTATGAATTTTTGGAGAAAATAGTGTTGAAAAGAGGGAGTCAAAATGATACCACCTCCAATCAAAAGTTGGTGGTGGTATTGTAGTCCCAATTATATTGGTAATTGACTTTTGAAAAAATAAAAAAGTCGAAATCATTCATGCAAGTACAATAGTTTTATATTCCAACACCTCATTTTTCTCCTCCGATATAGCTATTTATTTCGCAGATCAGCAACTAATTCTACCAGCTCTAGTCTACCACGTTCACCTTTAGCCACCTGACAGCGTAGTTGCTTATGTCTACAAAGAGTTTGGGCACTAACGAATTTACAAGGGCATCTAGGGCATTGAAATTGTGGGGGGACACAAGGAAACTTTCTACGTCTCGCTAGATGCCTTCGTAGATTGTCTTTACACGTAAACGTCTTACAACAAGTCACACACTCCATTATATATGTATATAACCTATGAAATTTATCTGTTCAATTGGACGTGACAAAAAACATTATGTAAATTTTTGACGTTCAATTGAACAGATAAATTTTATAGGTTATACAAAAGATTATATACAAAAGTATATACAGAAAATATGATAACGCCAGAAACTAGAGCAGAAATAGAAAGTTTGAGAAGAGAAGCCGAATCTCTAGGGATTACTTATAGTAAACGGTTGAGAGTTAGGGGGTTGACAAAGCTGATAAACGGCACAAAGAATAAGGTGTTTATGAAGCGGTTTACCCGCGCCTATAAAAGAGGGGCATTTAATGATATATCCAAAGCGGAGGAAGTTGGTAACAGAATCAAAAAAAAAAAAGAAAGTATTGCGGAGTTAAGGGCAGGTGTAATAAAACCTTCAAGCACCAATAATTTGTCTCAAATTAGACACACAGGTGACCAAATACCAAATAATAAGAAAATATCTATAGTTCGCGCGATAGTGGAAAAAGGTGAAGAAATATTGGGGGCTCACGATGAAACATTGGAAAAGGTAGAAAATGGAAGACGGGTAGTTACATTATCCTTTCGTAAAAACATTGACATTAGCGGGTTTGAACGCATGTCCGATAAACTCGCTCCTTATATAACAACCAATTTTTATTTGAAATATTCATATTCTTACAAGCTAGAACATATGGAGGAAACTAAAAATGGAAAACCTGTAACTATAATAATGCACAAAAATATCGATAGCGAACCACTATCATCAATGAAAACCGTTAAGAAATGGCTGTCAGATAAGGAGCAAATACGAATAATGTCCGATAAAATAGACAGACCGAATACAAAGTGGAAGTTTGTAAGATGGGTAGAGGTTTTCGTAAAGCTAATTCAGGGTAGTAGGGGAATAGATTTGGGACTACAATCCAAAGAAGCAGCAGGAGGAGAACTTCCAGAATGGCTGAAGAATAAAAAAGGTATGTATTCTTTAGATAAGTATAATGACGACCTTTGTCTGTTCAGGTGTCTAGCTATGCATATGACAGATAAAAGACCCGACAGATGTACAGAAAAGGCGAAATAACTTAGTAAGCAATATTTTTGGTAGTAATGTGGTTTCACCAATTCCTTTTTCAGATCTGAAAAAGGTTGAAGAGTTTTTTAAAATCGGTATAGAAGTATATCAACTCACCGAATGTAACGTATGGTGGTTGGAAAAGGTACCAGCACACTATAAGGAAATAGGTAATAAACCAATGACAATAGGACTGTTTAATAATCACGCATTTCTAATAAAAAACCTTAAAAACCTATCTAAAATTTACGCCTGCGATAATTGCAAGCAGAAATTCACGAAAGCGAGTAATATGAAGAGACACGGACCAACATGTATGAAAGATAAGACAAAAGTAATATGTGATGGTAATTATTTAGAGCGCCCGCGTTCGTCGTTCGAGAAAGCGTTCTACCCAAAAAGTTCTAACAGTTATGGGGCGATCGATTGGATGTACTCTGTGGAAAAGCGCGAGGGAATTCACATTCACCACGAACAGTGTGGACACGGGGGTGAAAGATGGGTTTCAGGAGCTCCAGTAGATGGATACTGTACGGAAACTAATACCGTATATCAATATCACGGCTGTTACTGGCACGGGTGTGAGATTCATGCAAAGCATAGAAAAGAAGAACGCGCATCCACTATGAGAAGAGATACATTTATTAGAAGAAGCAAAGAATTCAACCTAGTAGTTATGTGGGAATGCGAATTTCAAAGAACGGGTAAAGACATAAAGATCGGTTGCGACACTACTCTTTATCCATATCAGATAGTATACGATTTTGAGGCATATCTCAACCCAGAATTTGAAACTCTCGGTAATAATCTAGAGTACGAAGCCGAGCACGTTCCGGTAAGCGTTAGTATAGGAGATAATTTCTCAGGAACAGTAACTCATATTTGTGATAAAGATCCCGCAAAACTTATAGAAAAATTCGTAGAAGATTTGAAAGTCAGGGGAAAAGCTATAAGAGAAGAAGTGTGGTCAAGATATGGGTTTAATACAGAACATTTACGTAAAAACCAAATCGCCAAGATCGAACAGTGGATAGAACAAGTACCGGTTATAGGTTTTTAACAGCAGTAAGTACGATATAAACTTAATAAAGAAATACCTAGTAGGCGAACTGGCATCAACAACAAAGAAAGTAATGGTCGGAAAACGTGCAAACGCAACAATATTTTTACTTTACTCCAGAAGTTTAGATTTCTTGATGTAATAATTTATCTAGGACCTGGTAAGTAAGATCGATTAGTTGGATAAAAGCCTACGAATGCAAAAGACAGAAATCTTTCTTTCCTTATGAGTGGTTCGATTCTCCAGACAAACTGGATTACCCAGGACTACCGGATATAGAGAATTGGTATTCCAAACTATCTGGGAAAATGTTAATAGATGAAAACAGAATTAAGTAATGTCGTAGAATTTTCGAAGAAAATAATATGAAAACTTTCAGAGATTGGTTGAAATATTATAACGATTTAGATGTAGCACCGTTCCTAGAAGCGGTTTAAAAAATGTGTGAATTTTATAAACACAGAGGTGTGGATATTTTCAAAGATGCGGTAACACTACCTGGAGTAGCTATACAATATTTATTGAGAGGAACCATTAAAGAACAAAAATCTTCAAAGACGATTATACCGGAGGATGCTCTATATGCACCAAAAGAAGAAACATACGAAATGATGAAGGACGCTCTAGTTGGCGGTCCATCAATGGTATTTACACGATATGCAGAAGCTGGTGTTTCAAATATTAGAGTGGGTTCCAAACCTTGTAAAGCTGTTTTGGGGTACGATGCAAACGCGTTATATTTATCTACGTTAAATAAAGAGATGCCGTGTGGGAGAGAAACTATACACCATATAGATACCCCACATAACCCTAAATTTATTAAAAAGTTTTGTAAAAGAGTTTTATCTGGAGATTGGTTTGGGTTTGCGGAGGTGGATATAGAAGTTTCACACAACTTAAAAGATAAGTTTTCTGAAATGTCCCCAATATTTATAAACAGGGAAGTAGAGGTTGATGAAGTTCCCACACACATGTTAAAATATTTAAAAGATACTGGCCGAACAAGAGGAGATGGAAAAAAAATGGTGGGATCTATGACCGCCACTAAAGTATTGCTGTACGTGCCACTGTTGAAATGGTATTTAAAACACGGCCTAGAAATAACTGGAGTTCATCGTGTTATAGATTATATTAGCGGAAAACCATTCGAATGGTTCGCAAAAGAAGTTACAGCCGCAAGACGAACAGGTGATGTAGAACCAAATAAGAAACCAGTAGCCGACATAATGAAATTATTAGGAAACTCGTGTTGTGGAAAAATGTTAGAGGCAACGGAGAGACATTTAAATACGACATATACACAAAACGAAACCTGTGTTGACAAAGCATTAAGATCTGCATTCTTTGACGATTTGGAAGAGATAGGAGATGCGTACGAAATATCTTCAAGAAAACCCAGGTGTGCGGTAAAGAGACCATTCCATTGTGAATAGCGGTTTATCAACTAGCTAAATTGAGAATGTTGGAATTTTAATACGAATTTCTAGACAAATACGTAAAAAGAGAAGACTTTGAATTAATACAGATGGATACATATAGTATGTATATAGGAGTTAGTGGAAAAACGATAGAGGAATTGATTAGACCTAACTTACTAGACGGGTTTGCAAAAGAAAAAAAGAAATGGTTGGCTTGGGATAAATGGAGCGAAAGAGAGCCCGACTTTTCAAATGGAATTTAGCGAGATAGGGCGATAGCGTTATCTAGTAAGTGTTATTTTGTAGAAAAAATTAATTTCACTAAAGATAATTTGGAACAAATTAAAATTAATAAAAACTCTGCGAAAGGAATGTCCAAGAGAACTAACAATTTAAATTGGGATAGATATAAACGAGTACTAAGTGAAACTACAGAAGATGGAAAACACATTATAGATGTAGCACAAAATAGAGGATTTAAAATGAAAGACGGCGTTATGAAAACGTACTGTCAACAAAAATTAGGAATCTCGGCATACTACGATAAAAGACGCGTGTTACCAGACGGAATACATACAGAACCTCTCTAATGATTTATTTAATTAATAATTTTGAAAAAATTAAGAAAATTAGAAATCGAAAGACTCTGACGATCCGGGGGTAGCTGGGTGTCAGAAGGCACCATAAGAAGTTCTTCGCGAACAAACCCTCGAGATGGCCCATCATCCAAATAGTAGAGCACGGGCTCATCGGGCTTGGTAATTGATCGATCTAAATGATATACATTGAGAGACCACACGGGATCAGTCGCGCGGCGGCTGCCACCTTCGAGCTCTCCCGGTTGATAGAGGTACCGGACGTCAATATCCGATGGAAGCCGTTGCTCCTCTAAACCAACGGGTCGCCCGCGCGAGACGGCAGAGGGCTTGCTTGTCACCTTTTTAAACTTGATAGCATCTACAGGCTTCTTACCTATCAATCTGGTCACCTCTCCGTTCAGTGCGGAGACCACGGCGGGCAGTCTGGCCACCCACTCGGTCGATCACGAATGAGGGTCTACAAGTTCTTTAGCGTATTGGTGTCCGAACAGTCTCTCAGTCAAGGTTCGATTGAAGCGCTCCACGATCCCCTGGTCCCGGTGGATGTTGACGCGGCCGCGTCTGACAGGAACGTCGTGCTTAGACAATAGATGGGAGACCGCGCCCATGAACTCGCGGTCGGGATCGACCTCGAGAAGATTCGGCCATTTGAGAGGACTCCTCTTATATATTCGGGAGAGAGCCTCGGCCACCTCCTTAGAATCTTTCGTGGCCAACGGCTCAGCCCCCTTATAACGACTCGCTACGTCAACGATTGTCAGTGCGTACTTGTATGTCTTGCGACCGACGCGATCGTGAGGGAGAAACAGGAGATCCGCTTGGTGAACTTGGTTCGGTACCGGCACGTCGAATTTCGGGCGCGGAATATTGTGAGGCGCGGGTAAATAGATGTGCCTGACGGCCTGCTTCTTGAGCCATTCCTTTACAGCGTTTTCGGAAACCTTGGTCGCCGCCGCGAGGTTCTTGATGGCCGCGAGTCCCTCCCAGTAGCCGCGGGGGCTGTAGTATCTGTTTGCTTGCTTGCGCGCTAGGCGAACCGATAGTTTGGTATCAAGTTTGCGCGTGTTCATAGTATGCGATGTATTCTAATATATCGGACAATCTCCAACCTGCCCTCGCCAGATCGTCCGGTAACTGCGTCGATAATAATAAACCTTTGTTGGAAGTACAATCGCGATTGGAGGTTAAGTTCTGGAGGAACTTGGGAAAATCCAATCCCCCAGGATTGGTGGAGGAATATAACATCCGCTTTGCGAAAAGTGTGGCAGCTTTTTCGTCCTCGCGCCACGTCTCGAGAGAATCTCGGGCCAGACGAATCATACCCCCTGCGCCAGCTATGCGGTGTTTAAGGGCAGTGTAGCCTACATCAATTATAGCAAAATAAAGTTCGTCAACTGACATCATTCTATATATATATATATATTTATAAAAAAAATTATTTAAAATAATTAATTTAAAATCTCGATTGGATATAGTAGCCGACGATACCCACCACATCCATTCCCACGACGATGAACGCGATCTCGCGGTCTTTTTGGCGCTCTGACGGTACATAGAAATCTGAAAGTTGGGGCTCACGATCCAGCGAGCCTTTTATGCAAATATGCCAGCGCGTACTCGCGGTTGGCTTCTTCAACGTTCTGAAAAGTTTGTGCGGCGTGATTTTCGCGGCGAAGCTCTTCGTTGACCCAGTCCAGATGGGCGGTTCGTTTTTTCGACCATGCTTCCTTTGCGCTATTGAGTTGTTCTACAGCTAAATCGTGACGCTTACGCTCCTCATCCACGTTCGAGCTTCTCATTTTCGAGAATATAAAGTTGCTACCGCTGAACGCCAATGCGTTTACAAGCGCACCACCTACTATTACTGCGATTGAAGCCATTTATTTCCAGATTTAACTAGATAATCTCGGGTCCAAACTGCGGCCGCTACATCTAAGGTCGCGAGCCCAATGTCTCTCACAGTAAAGTCCAATTTGGGAGCGGACCCTCTTTGGGCCATCTTTGATAGTCGAGCATACCCGATACTGAAACCCGATATCACCACGGCGTGATAAAGCGCATTCACTAACATTTTACCATCTTGTTCAGCCATTATAATTATTGCATATAAAAGGGGTCGCGATCAATGTTTAAATGGGGCGCATCCAATCGCGATTGGTGTTTCGTAACTGTTTTTGGATGAATTGATGGGGGTTGTTTTTTCGATAAGGATTGGTGTAATAGGGTGTATTTCCACACGCACAGGGCACCAACAACTGCCAGACCACCACCAACAACCCAAATCCAATTCGCGAATTGGGGTTCAATCGGATTCGTCCAACCTCGATTGGGTGTTGAGTGTGCTTCCAATTCGTGAATTGGGGGTGTTGTTGTACTCAACACTGTTGAACCCGATTGATCTGTCTTCAGATGTTTTGCTGTCTCCGTCCCCGATTTCAACGACTGTTTAGCCTCTCGAAGCTCGGCGAGTATTTTATCTTGTTTAACTTTTCGGGTGGCAGCCGCCGCCCTCCCAGCTGCCAGCCTTTTTGGGTTTTTATGTCGAGCAACCCCCGACTCCAATCACGATTGGGTTGGATGATCAATCGGAGTTGGAAGTGCTGCAATCGGGTTCGATTGGGTTGGAGCAATCCCCAACGCTGTTGGAGATTGCTGTTCCGTCACTCTCGCGGGTGTGTCTTGTGTCATCATTTATGATATTAATATTAGGGCTTATAGTTCGTGGGCATATATGTCCAAATTGACAGTGTTTACCCGTGGTCAACGCGGTTGTCAGCGGAGTTAAGTACATTCCAAACTTGTGATAAATTGAGCAGCAGGCTGTTCTA
This sequence comes from Conchocele bisecta, assembly GCA_029237695.1. Taxonomy (NCBI): domain Eukaryota; kingdom Metazoa; phylum Mollusca; class Bivalvia; order Lucinida; family Thyasiridae; genus Conchocele; species Conchocele bisecta. The sequence continues at coordinate 48,426,331 of CM055277.1, forward strand.
AGATTGTGACCTATAAAAGGGTCAGTCTCTAGATCGTCAATCAATCCCGCGGTGTTTGGTATAGGGAGAAGTATACTAACGGCGGTTGCGTACAAATGAATAGCCGCCGATCCAAGAGTTTTTGTCATCTCCGCACCTAACCTAGATTCGTATCGCGCATACATTTTATCGATCTCCGCATCTGACATCTTATCCACCTGAAAAACTGAGAGACGCCTACCGAGATAATGCTCCGATTGTCCTCCAGCAACCAGCTCAGCTAGCCGCTCTTGTCGCACCTCATTTTAATTTTCATTCGGAGTCGTTGCACTCAACCCAATACCAACCGCCGTTGGAGTTGGAGTTGATCCCGATTGCTCTGTCGGATCATTATCTTTCAGGATGTTGGCAGTCGGAGTTGAGGTTTCTTCTATTAGCTGATCGAGAAGTTCGTCGCAGTTCATTATTGCTAATTTTCTTAAAATTAATTTAACTATTCTAACAAGTCTCATCACTTTAACATATTGCCAAGCGCACCACCCGATACTTATGATCACCATTATGCTCGCAACAAAGCTCGCAGCGGAGCACCAAATTGTTAACATTGTTAACCATTGTTCAGCATTTGTTCAACATTTGTTAAGCATTTGTTCAGCATTGTTCAGCATTTGTTCAGCATTGTTCAGTAATTGCTAATGTTCTTAAAATTAATTGTTAAGCATTTACTCGGCAGTTACTAAACGAGCGTTAAGTAATTGCTAATTAATTATAAAATTAATGGATAACTTCGTAAGCAGTTGGTTGATCAGTCTTTAACAGAAGCTTGGCGTGCTTAGTTTCCGAAAGCATCCGTCGAACCTCCAGGCGCTCCTCGCGCGTTGGGATAACGTCATTCTCTCGAAGGCAGTCATCGAATGAGTCTCGGTCCTTGCAGTGGAAGAGGGCGACCCATTTCGTTTGCTCGCGCAGATCCTTGAGGACGGCGTTGTACTTTTGAATGGATATCCATACGCTTTGCCTAGCATGGCGGCCAGAAAATGCGAGATCGGAGAGTATGTCCTTCTTTTTGGTCATCGCCGCCTTGGCCGAGCAATCGTCAATCACGTATAGGGTGGGCTCACCCTGGAATCTTTGGTATAAACCACGCAGCCAATCGTGAAGCCTATCACCGGGGTCAATAACGTATACCTCAGGGTCGGTCCATATCCACGGGCGCCGCTGATAAGTATCGTTGTGCCGCACAGTGGGACACAGGATCACAATGTGACGAAAGGCATCGCGGTAGGAGCCCTCGAGCAAGTCTAGGATGAAAACCGTTTTTCCACATCCTGTCTGCCCACATATTATGGCAGAGTGGGCATCTCCAATCGCGAATTGGTATTGATTGCTAATTTTCTTAATTTTTTCAAATTTTTTAAATTATTAATTAATAAATCGTTAGATGATTTTTTTTATTAAATCAGTAGAGTGCTGAGACGTATCGACCATCTTCGATGTTGAGTTGTGCGTCTGTAATTATATATAAGTACACGTTCAATGGCCCATTTCCATCCGCCTCTTTCGTTATCTGGATCGTCACACCCTCACTAGCGTTCTCAACTTGGCGTCCGCTGCCGTGTATTTGGTCGTCGTCGCTGGCTCGCATGTCTAGCCATGACGCGTATTTGGTATTCAGGAACTCCGCGAGAGAGACGGCCGAGAGATGCAGGTCTTTGGCAACCGCTGCAACCTCCGGAGAGCGCTTAGACCCGGCAGCAAACTGCTTTCTTACTTCGTCCCACTGCTGGTGCGCGCGAAGACCCGCGCTGTAGATTTGATTGGGGATTCTCTCGATCGCCACCTCTACCTTCGTGATTTTGGGGTTATAGAATCTGTCGGTTTTTCTAGCACCGAGCGCTAACCGAGCCTCCTCGAACAGCATCAGTATACCTTTCATCGAGCGGGCGGGTACGTTGACGTTAATATTCCACAATGTGTCGCTTTTGTCTTTCGTCATCTTGCGGTGACGAAGAACTCGGTCGTAAAGTATGGCAACGCGCCCGGCATACTGGGATCTGATTAATCGCGCGAGTTCGGGCATCGTGACCATGTCGTACTCCAGCGAAACATTATCGATCGTATACGTCGATGTTATGTCGGTGGCTATGAGAACTCGGCCGTAGTCGTTGAACGTTAGTTCGTATTCGAGGCGGTCAGCCAAAGCAATCTGATAGTAGTCCATGTGGCTCTCCAGCAAATCAAAGTCGAGCGGGATGTAGAAGTGGTTGCCGTAAGCGCCCGCGACCGCGTTGTCACTCGCGTAGTTATCTGCCTTGTTAGCAGCCACGATTCTAAGTTTGGTTACGTTCTTATTTTTACTGATGTCAATACCCTGATAGACGCGTTTTCGCGCTCTTGCGCCGTCTTCCACAGGTCCTGATAGCAATGGTAGACGTCGCTGTCATCGATCGACATCACCTCATTACCAGAAATCTTTATCATGGTCTTCTTGACTATGGCGCGACCCAGGTTCTGAACGACGGTTCGGTCCTCGTCCGTCAACGTCAGCGAAATAGTGAAAGCGAGGCGAACAGTCCCCGGCACAATGACGTCGTTAGCTCCGAGGTTGGGGAAGCGGACCAAGAGCTGCTGGTTCTGGTCGATCGTCGATGTGTTGTTCGTAATAACGACACTCTGTCTCACGCCTTTTGCCCCGATGGGCTCACCGTATTGACTCGAAGACATAATTTAGTGAAACTATATTAAACCCGTTTGGTTTTGTCTTTAATACATAATTAATTTTAAGAAAAAATATAAATAATGGCTGATTACGATATTGACACGAATAAAATCGGCAGAGACGATTACGTCGATGAGGATGAGGATGATTATGACATAGATGGTGACATCGATAACTATAACGAAACGACCTTCATAGAGCCTCCAGTTCCAATCCAATCGCAATCGGGGGAATTAGGTGGCGCTACTACTAGTCAAAGTCGGGAATTACTCGAGGGAGCTGTAAACGACTTCTACAACAATTTGGCAGACAAAGGTATGGTCCCATCTGTCGATCGCGACTACTCCAAGTTCAAATTTGATCCGAGCGGTAGATTGCGACTAAAAGCAGCATCAAATCTCCCGATAGTCAACACGATGACCGGTAAACCCCTAGCACTGAGCACCATTGCAGAAAACCCGGGCGGTTGCCAACTCATAAGGAACGAACTCGGATTCCCAGATTGGAAGAGGGGTAAAATAATTATGCCTCCCCGCGCTGTAGAGGCCCTACAGTTTACCGACGAAACGATGGCGAAAACGGTCTCCGCGATAGAAACGGTCGAGCTCAGCGAGGTCCCTCGAGTATCCACCGACGCTATTAACACGATGGAGACCACGTTCAGCGAAAACGAAATAGTCAACGATGACCCACCGTTACCTCTTCGCGAACTCCGGGGCCTCGATAAGGTTATGCAAACGGTCCGGGGCGAACTGGTCCTTAACCTCGCCAAACTCTCGTCGCTGGATGAACATATCGCGCTAGAAGAAAGAAAACTGAAGGAAGCGGGTGGCGATAGAGAATCTACCGAGCGGATCACCGAACGCCTGCGGTCGTTGCGGGACGAAAGAGAAGCTCGCTTGCAGGCTGCATCGACTAACCGTGAGGCTCTCCGCACCCAAATAAGTCGGATCCGCGAAACAATCTCGAGGGTCCTGCACGAGGAGACGACACTATGTGAGCGTCTTCGCACTCTGTTCAGAGAGCAGGGTGTCACGATAGCAAGCATCCTCGTTGCTATCAGCATGACTATATCGACCATAGTTCTAGCTTTCACTGGTGGTGCGGCGCCACCACCCGCGCCAGCACCCACACCACCACCCGCGCCATCCGGCGGAGCCAAGGAGTGGGTAAAAAAGAACTAAAAGCCCTCGCCAGTCTCCTGGCTAAATTAGCCGAAAAGGCGGCTGCCGCACTATCTGGACTGATCGGAAGTATCGTTTCTTACTTGCTATCTATATTATCAAAAACGGCCGGATGGCTAGCCAAAAATACCTGGGCTCTAATAGTGGCAATCGCCGGTCTCCTACTATTCTTCGTCAGAGAGTTCCTAAAACCAAAGCGTAAATAATCCGATCGACACGAGGGCGACGACGAGCCCTAATTTCTCCTCCTCGTGTGTTGTGCTTCCAATCTCGATTGGTGTTTCAACATTGTTGATGATTGGATTTGGGGAACTCGATGGTGCATCCAATTTACGAATTGGGGGTACTGGGTTCGATTGTGTTGAGGGAGGTGTATCCATTTTGTGTTTTGGTCGTTTTATGAAATCGGTTCCACTTACAACCTCAACACTGTGGAACCCGATCATGTTGGGGGTGCGCTTGATGATATCCGTGTTCACGTTACAGTTGTGGCCGATTTTTTGATTGTCGGTGGCGATTACGATCTGATTATTGTAACCGTCAACCGGGTCGTCTCGTAGTATCATATTGCTCGGCGCCATATAAAGACCTATTCCAAATACATAGTCTACCGGAGTGCTGGCATTCTAGAAAACGTCTTGATAATTCTGGATCGCCTTCTCCAGGTCCACCCTAGCTGAGATGGCGTCCTCTACAAGTGCAAAGAATTGTTTTTGTGCATCAAACACCGCCTTTCCCGGTCCAGCCCTTATAGAACTTGCGAGTTTGCTTCTGTGCGCCCGGATGGATGGCCCAGACGTAACGTGCCGGAATTGGAGTGCCGTTTGACGCGAGTAACCCCGGCCTGCGTGAACCCTAGACACTTATCTAACATAAATGTACCCCACGCGTTCTGAACCTCAGCAGCCTGCTGTATGTAATCGACGTGAGCCCGTTTCGGAGGTAACATTTTAAAAGAAAACACGCCACAGTGTGTAGTCACCGGAGTGATCGTGTCTAAAATCAGTCTGCGTCCAATTCCCAAACTGGCCCCGAATGAGAACGTCCCCGAGGCCGGTGCTGGTAGGAAATGCTTTCTGTCTCCAGTCCGCGTCTTTTGAAACGTTAAATTCGTTACACAGTCTTTCAAACGCCATACGGTCGTATGCGTTGGAAATGGGATCCCAGGCGTCGTCTTGAGGTAGAGAAATACCTAGTTCTTTGAGAATCCTCCTAATAGTATAATACGTGTGAAAGTTGTAGACACTTCGGAGCATGACATTCTTGGATGTCATATGGTCTTTATGTGAAACTCCACACCCGGCTGTTGCGCACCATACAGCGAAATTTATTTGGTTCTGCCAAAACTGCATCGGTGTTGCTTTCCACCAGTTTACCGCCTCCATCGTATTAATCTTGGGCAGCCTATATTGTTCAAAGATGTTATGGAAATTGGTGGCAAAGCCACTGTTTTTCACATTAGAAGTCGAGGGTGTAAGCCCTGTGGCTTTCGGAAACTACCTCATAACTGAACCAGAGACCTCAGGATTTCGTAGAACTCCAGATGCTATAGTACCTCAGGGTCTTTGGAGTTTCGGAGATCTCCAAGCTTTTGTCGCGGAGAAGATTCCTGGTGTAGTCACTCTCGCAATCTCGAAAGCCACGTGGCTCACGACATTGACCGTTGAGAGGCGTTTAAGGATATCACCGGTGTTGGGCTCACTGTTAGGATTTAAAATAACATACCCTTACAACGATGACGGAGTGTTTGATCCGGGCGAGCACGTCGGCACGACCCCAGTAAACTTCGCCGTCACGAAAACTCTCTGGGTGCACCTGGATCGGGTGAACACATCGTACAACACGGTAGACGGCACTCCCAGCACATTACTGAAAACCGTGCCCGCCAGCGACTGTTTCTTTGGTGAGACCCTGACCTTAGACTTCCCACACCCGAGATGAAAGTTTTGGAATCGGGACACATCCACGAGTTGAAGATTTCTATTCTTGATGATAAAGGGCGAGAGTTGAAGAACGATTACCCGATTTCGGTCGTCCTAGAAATTTCAAATTAATTAATTTTAAGAAAATTATTTAGAATTAAACGCATGTTCGTAATTTATATATATATATTATCAACATTATTGAAAATGAGTATATACGGACCAGGTAGTTCTTCCGATTGGGTGACAAATTCAAAGAATTTCGAACCGACAGAAGGGGGATTCATCCCGACAGAGGGCGACTTTTTAACTACCCAAAAAACAAAGGCCTTGATCAATAGAACTATATCGGTGGCCACGGACGAGATTCACAAGAGTCTACTATCACAACTTAGAGAATATGCCCTGGCTGTGAATACACAAAGTCGTGAAGAAACGCATACGGAACTAAACGAACTAGGTGAAACAATAACCAAATTTCGAAAAGAGGCCCGGTTGGGGATTGATAAAGTCCGAGAAGACCACCAGGCGGACCTTACGGAGGCTTATAATGCGTTGCGCTTAGAGGACTCTCCCATCGGTGAAGCAACACTTACCGAACTAGACGGGAAAATAACCAAATTTCAAAAAGAGAGCAGGTCGGATATTGATAAAGTCCGAGAAGACCACCAGGCGGCCCTTACTGAGGGTTATGATACGTTGCGCTTAGAGGACTCTCTCATCAGAGATGCGGCACTTACCGAACTAGACAAAATAATAACCAAATTTCGAAAAGAGGCCACGTCGGGTATTGAGAAAGCCCGAGAAGACCACCAGGCGGACCTTACGGAGGCTTATGAGGTGTTGCGCTCAGAGGACTCTCTCATCAGAGAAGCGGCGGTTGCCGAACTAGACGGGAAAATAACCAAATTTCGAAAAGAGACCCGGTCGGGTATTGATAAAGTCTGGGAAGACCACCAGGTGAACCTTGCGGAGGCCAATGCGGAGGCTTATGATGCGTTGCGCTTAGAGGACTCTCTCAGCAAAGAATCACCACTTACTGAACTATACGGGAAAATAGCCGAATTTCTGAAAGAGACCAGGTCGGGGGTTGAGGGGGTCCGAGAAGACCACAAGGAGGCCATTGCGGAGGCTTATGGGGCGTTGCGCTCAGAGGACTCTCTCAACAGAGAAGCGGCACTTACTGAACTAGACGGAAAAATAACCGAATTTCGAAAGGAGGCCCGGTTGGGGGTTGAGGGGGTCCGAACGGGTATTGAGAAAGCCCGAGAAGACCACCAGGCGGACCTAACGGAGGCTCATAGGGTGTTGCGCTCAGAGGACTCTCTCATCAGAGAAGCGGCGGTTGCTGAACTAGACGGAAAAATAACCGAATTTCAAAAAGAGGCCCGGTCGGGTGTTGAGAAAGCCCGAGAAGACCACCAGGCAGCCCTTGCGAAGGCTTATGAGGTGTTGCGCTCAGAGGACTCTCTCATCGGAGAAGCGGCGGTTGCTGAACAAGACGGGAAAATAACCGAATTTCAAAAAGAGGCCCGGTCGGGTGTTGAGAAAGCCCTAGAAGGCCACCAGGCGACCATTACGGAGGCTTATGATGCGTTGCGCTTAGAGGACTCTCTCAGCAGAGAAGCGGCACTTACCGAACTAGACGGAAAGATAACCGAAGTTTCCGATAAACTGAAACATGATCGTATAGCCGCGAACAAAGCTCTTGAGGAGGCCTCTTATAAGATTCGTACTGAGGCATATACCTCAAACAGTGCGCTTGCCGGAATAGTGCGAACAATGAAAACGCTAAAACGTGCCATAGCAGTTTGGGCTGAGAAGCGGGGCACATTGGTTGAGGGGCACTATGAATATTCGTTCGGTGCCAAAGCGAGTAATAAATGTGGGGGATACGCTATGACAGCTGCAGGTGAAGTTATCCGAATGCTGGTCTGCTCGGTTAATGCTAGTGGTAAACCTGTGGGCGCGGTTGCGATAAATCTTGTAGTAGATGGGGAAGAACGGGGGGTTGGAGTCACTAAAATCGCTGGAGATAGTTCGACGGTGGTTTCGTTCTCCGGTTATGATCGAATTAGACTTTCCCAAGGTTGTGTTATTAACTTTGTTACGAAAATCGGTGACACAGTGAGTTCTTCCACTATTGTCTCATTGTTAATTGAACTTATTTTGTAAATACTAATATATTGAAAATCATGAACGAATCACCGCTTCCAATTGTCAATATCACTCCATCAACGCGGTATCCAATTGTCAATACCACTCCATCAACACTGTACAATTAACGAAAGAAGTTCAGATTTTAGGTTGAATAATATCGTCGCTATGCAGGATATTTCAGTTAGAGAATATACAAATAGAAGAAGAAACGCTAAAAAATATCAAATTTAGAGTTTGAATCCGTGGTGGAAGAAATGGGGAGATATGAAAAATTAAAAAATGATATTATAATCAAAGCGCGCGCCACCATGCCTAAGATTGAGAGTACTGATTGGGATAAATTTAGGGTAAAACTTGGAGATAAAGTCGGAGGAAATTAATAGTTTTATTAAATAATTAATTTTATAATTTTCTTTAAATTAATTATAAAATTAATTATATTGGTGCAGTAAACAATTTATTAATTAATTTTAGGAAAATTATTAACAATTTAAAAAGAAAAAAAAAGAACAAAAGTTTTAGGTTCCACCGAGGCTCGAACCCGCGCCAGCAAAACCCTTCTGGGTCCACCCCGCTAAGCCTTCGCCTAAATTTCTTCTATTTTTTTTTTTTTTTTTCGGCTTAGCGAGGTGTGTTACACTCACATCTCCTACACCCCATCATTGGACCGATACCGCGGACCTCTCCCCTTCGTTACCTCCATCCACTATAATGTGCAGAGCGGCCAGAGTGAAGTACATGTGGCGACACTTATCTCGCTGTTGAGATATTAATGCCGGCGTCCCGACACCGAACTGTGTTTATTTCTCGTATATAAACTTAACTTTGCTGGTGAAATAAAAAAAATTGTTATTCATTATTAATTAATTATTTTATTATATTAATTAATATGTTTTCTATATAATAGGGGGTGTTCAGCTTTAAATTATAAATATATTTTACAAAATTAAATAACGAACCATCCCGGAAATTCGTGAACTATATAACCCTCACTAAGTGTTTATAAACTGTGTACACCACCTGTGTAAATCGATAGCCCGTTTACATACCATTGATAAGGGTATAAATAACCGTGTGTGTAATACAGTGTGTTTATTTTCCATCCCGGAAGACGTAATCGTGTAAACCTCTCTATAAATGGACACTTAATATACGTGTAAGGTGGGACACCTAATTTACATTTTCATAACGCATGTAATTGGAACATTGTCGTCTGCTTGGTGTTGTGATTACAACATAAATTAATTAGTCTGTTCAATAATATACATATCTTTATAAGCGATATCGTAGAAATGTACATTCGTAAACGAATCGTTGGGTTTTAATAATGTTATATAATACACCTTAGTTTCATATCCGATACGCATTATCCGTCTTAATGTTTGTATTTGCCTCTTGTATAGTTGACATAATTGCCGGTATAATATTGTAAATGCAACGTTTTAATCGGAGTGTAATAAATTACGCTGGTATTTCATGTATTCGATATCGCCTAGTGTTCTCATTTTATAGAAGTTATATATAGCACTATAACCCCCGTATTCTTCGTAAACTTCTTCAACACAGGCATTAAAAACTTTCAATTCCAATTGTATTGTATTATCCATTTTCTCTAATAATATTTTATTATAACCATTTTTTCAAAAGTCAATTACCAATAAAATTGGGACTACAATACCACCACCAACTTTTAGTTGGAGGTGGTATCATTTTGACTTCCTCTTTTCAAAATTATTTTCTCCAAAAATTCATAAATTTGCTGTCGGGAGACAATTTTCCTCGTTAACCAATTTTTGATTTTTCGCGGGTGGTGGGGGTATTATAGAGGGTTATAAATGATATCACGGTAGGTGGTATCATTTTGACTCTCTTACTACTACTCCTTGTCACTCACCTGCTGTGATGTACTATTTTGCAAACATCAATTAAGAAATGAACAATTAGCAACTAAATTTACAAGTGATTAAATCCAGCAAGGACCGATAGATTGTAAAAAAAAAAAATCATAATCGTGAACAATTTAAATAATTATCGTGCAACATTGCCTCTGGGGCGAGTTCAGATAGGGACGAATCGTCATGTAAATATTTAAAGGGAAACCACTCTACATGTTTTTGATTTGCATTTTTATAAATTTCAGCATGTAAATTAAAACAAACTGTTTATTAAAATCTGTGTTTCTTTTCTATATGCACATGTTTGCGAATTGCTAACAATAAAGAAACAATTCCACAGATAATCCGGTATTCACCCCGCGCTCTACAATTAACAACAGGTTCACCTGCAACCTAGACTTTGTCAAATACCGGATTAGCTTTGAATGTTGTTGGTTTCCTTGATATACATTCTTATATATGCATTGCTTTATCAATGTGATGACAAATAAGTATATATCTCGCCGATAATGCGAATGTAAAATGACAGCAAATAGCGTCGATACAATGCGTGATTACCAATTACCGACATGTTCCAATTACAGGAAGTATCACGACAGTCTGATAGCGAGGAGAAAATCGCCGATTCTTTATACCGGGTAATGATTTTACATTTTCTATCGAACAGGTAGTCATTAAATCTGGTAATATGTAACTTATTGGGGTTAACCCTTTCAACACTAAGGAACTGGAATGGACTGTGATATGCTAATGTTCCGACCAATCCAAGGGTCACAAAATTATTTTCAGATTCGTCCATTTATGAAAAGAGGGTGTTTTTGTTCTAAGAAATATGAAAATTGCTTGCAAAAAGTGCAGATCCTGATGAGACGGCTCGTTTCGAGCCGGCTCATCTGGAACTGCACTGTTTGCATAAACCGCTATAGCGGGCTTTCGGGTTCAAAGGGTTAAATAAAAATCATTCCATATGTGAAATAAGTGGAGCGCAATACTGGCCAGCGATTGGCTTAGGAAGTAGGGCGCATTATAAGGAGTCGTATTCGTTTCGCCGCTGTTTATCGCTTAGAAGAGCCGCTGGTTGATAAAATATACATGTCTTGGAAAAATCTAGTTGCGAACAGTAACTTGAAATCTATTCTCGTCCCGTCCGTCTGCCACAGACGGTACGGGAACAGATTCCATGAGTCAGCATTGCCCAACTTCCTATATAAATTGGTATTCTATAGTTTTGACAAATTTCCTGGGCTTTTTTTTTTTTTTTTTTTTGACGTGCCCGGTCAATAGTTTCGCGTGCCCGGTCAGTAGTTCTGCGTGCCTGTGGAATAGTCAAAACTATTTCACCCCTGAAAATCATGACGTCATGCTTTTTGTCGAAGAATACGTCATAAAATTGACCGCAATTTACAATACGCTCGATACGCCTCACGCCAAATGTACGTTCATTATGTCACATACAGTGTTTACAGGTTGAGTAATAAAACATTTAGTTCATGGTCTTTCAGGTAACAGTTAAAACAGCCTTCGGCCTCTGGGCAATAGTACCTCGGGTCGTCCACAGCACCTCGGGATAATAGTTTTGACTATCCGCTAATCACCATGAAGTAACTCTGTATACTGTTCACAACTATGTAAAATCATGTTCAATCCAGTACCTAATCCGTTGATAAATCGGTCCACGTAGTTCTCCCATTCGCCGTTAAACTTGTACACGATGAGCTTGTAGTGGTGATTGTAGAATGACACACATACGTCCTTGGGATTCCGGAGGACAAACACGATCTTTGTGCCAAGCTTCACGATGTCCTGGGGCAGCTTGTGGAGCGGCTGGTGGGAGTTCAGTACCCTGTATATTATAGTTAGTTATCTTATATTTAAGGTAGGAATTGGCTTGCAGACCTTTCTCACCCGGGTATATGAGCACATAAAGTGTGTCAAGCCAATCGCCGTTGGCCCGTTTTTTTCCGAAATGAGTAGTAGTTGTAATGCAGTCGAAATGTGTGCAAAAATTAAGCAAGTTATGAGACGGTTCATTCACCAGCGCCAGTATGTCAGACCGTGTTAAGGACCGAGTATGAGTGCGAAGGATATATGGATACTTAGACGTAACAGTGTTATCCTATATAATGATGGTATTTGTTCATATTACAGCTTGTTTCAGTTCCTAATATGTGGCTACTGCAATAGCACAATCCCGTAGCCTGATAACTATCTAGATTTATTGTTATAAGCATAACGTGCGTTTCATTGATGGAATGGCGAACAGTGCATATCCTGATCAGACTGTACATTAAACAGATACATGTATGCACTCACATGTGCAAAGATATCTTTGAAACATATTATAATGCTAAATAAAGTCATTCCTTCAAGCAAGTACACCAGAGCTAGCTGTGGTGTATATGTCGATTAGTGTATTGTTACATGACCGCCGTTGTTTATGGTGTACGAACGGGGTCAAAACTAAGTTTACAGGTGCAGCTATACAAATATACAGCTGCACTTGTAAATATACAGCTGCACATGTAAAAATACAGCTGCACCTGTAAAAAATACAGCTGCACCTGTGAAAATACAGTTTCAGCTGTATATGCAGGTGCACCTGTATATTGATTTGCCTGGGTCAAATTTCTGCTCCAATCAGATGTATAACTAGAAATGTGGCCTGTCGGCACACGAATACCCCCACTGGCAGCCAAAGAAAACGAGGCATTTTTGATTATAAGCCATTTAGCCGAGCGTTAAGGTTTCAAAAGCATCAAGTCTGTGACCTTGACCCTGGGCATAGTGTGATAATCCATGCATCGGTGCAGAAGATATAGAGCGGAAGGGAATTTCAATAGGTTTGATATTTGACCTTCAACTGTGACCTTGACCTTGGACGTAGGTGCGTGGTTATTGATCGTGACACACCTTCTCATCCTGAGAAACATTTTTGCCAAGGCATTTGATAATCCATGCATCGGTGTAGAAGATATAGAGCGGAAGGGAATTTCAAGAGGTTTGACCTTTGACCTTCAACTGGGACCTTGAACTTGGACGTAGGTGCGTGGCTATTGATCGCGACACACCTTCTCATCATGCGAAACATTTGTGCCAAGCCATTTGATAACCAATGCATCGGTGTAGAAGATATAGAGCGGAAGGGAATTTCAATAGGTTTGACTTTTGACCTTCAACTGTGACCTTGACATTGGACGTAGGTGCGTGGTTATTGATCGCGACACACCTTCTCATCATGAGAAACATTTGTGCCAAGCCATTTGATTTATAATCCATGCATCGGTGTAGAAGATATAGAGCGGAAGGGAATTTCAATAGGTTTGACTTTTGACCTTCAACTGTGACCTTGACATTGGACGTAGGTGCGTGGTTATTGATCGCGACACACCTTCTCATCATGAGAAACATTTGTGCCAAGCCATTTGATAATCCATGCATCGGTGTAGAAGATATAGAGCGGAAGGGAATTTCGATAGGTTTGACCTTTGAACTTCAACTGTGACCTTGACCTTGGACGTATGTGCGTGGCTATTGATCGCGACACCTTCTCATCATGAGAAACATTTGTGCCAAGCCATTTGATAATCCATGCATCGGTGTAGAAGATATATAACGGAAGGGAATTTCGATAGGTTTGACCTTTGACCTTCAACTGTGACCTTGACCTTGGACGTAGGTGCGTGGTCATTGATCGCGACACACCTTCTCATCATGAGAAACATTTGTGCCAAGCCATTTGATAATCCATGCATCTGTGTAGAAGATATAGAGCGGAAGGGAATTTCCAACAGACCGACCGACAGACAGACAGACAGACAGTCCGACCGACCGACCGACCGACCGACATACCGACTCCTATATACACCCAACAAACTTTGTTTGTGGGGGTATAATTACAGCTGCACCTGTAAAAATACAGCTGCATTTGTAAAAAATACAGCTGCACCTGTCAAAAGTATCGCTGTACCTGTAATAATACAGCTGCACCTGTAGAAATACAGGTGCAGCTGTATATGCAGGTGCACCTGTATATTGATTTGCCTGGGTCAAAATTCCGCTCCAATCAGATATATAATTACAGGTGCAGCTGTATTTTTTACAGGTGCAGCTGTCTTTTTTACAGGTGCAGCTATACATTTGCAGCTATACATTTACAGCTGCAGCTATAAAACTACAGGTGCAGCTGTATTTTTTTACAGGTGCAGCTGTATATTTATAGGTGTAGCTGTATTTTTTTTACAGGTGCAGCTGTATTATTACAGGTGCAGCTGTATATTTACAGGTGCATGAGTTACTAGAACGCGCCAAATAATGTTACGTCATCAGGGGGCCGTTTCACTAAATTTCGTGTGACTAAAATGTTCGTAAGAGCAAACTTATCTAAATTTCACATTTCACAATGTTTTCGTGTAAACCTATGTTCAATAAATGTAAACCCATCAATTGAAATGTACTGACGATCCTAAATTTGCACTTATGAACATTTTATTCGTACGAAGCCTAGTGAAACGGGCCCCTGACACTGAAATTTTGAAATTGATGCGTATGATCGCGACGTGTACTGTTGCACCGGAATATGTATACGTAAATCACCTGTTTGAATGGAACGAGTTATCAAAATACTGAAAGCATGCGCACTGCATATATCCTCTAATTGCATGATATTTCCGACGGAAATGGAACAATAACGTTCGACCATGTCCAGCTGTGGGTAAACGTTGGCCGCGGCACTAGGGAACTGTTTGAACCCCAAGGGCGTAGGCTACGACCTTGGGGTTCAAACAGTTCCCTGTGCCATGGCAAACGTTTACCCATGGCTGGGCATTGTCTAACCTTATATTCACCCACAGCCTTTCTCAAAATTAATCCCAGTGTACCTGTACAGTAGACCACTGTCTATACAGCTCAGATTTGTTCCTGGTTCCATAAACGAACGATTACCTATCGTTTGCACATCGTTTTGACATCGTTTTCGTTTTAATAATTAACAAGAAACGAGGCAAAGCCACGAAGGCCAGATTTTTTCCAAGCATAGAAACTTGGATAACATATTTATACCCACTTTCTGTAGATAGATGGCCGTGACCTGCATGTCGCGCCTTGGGGCGAGGCATGGACACTACAAAAATAGATATAGTAGATGGAAAAACTTTAACCAAAAAACTTTAACCAGACACACGGACGTACGGACGTATGGACGGACGTATGCCAAAATGCCGACGATATCGCAATAACAATGATGATAAACACCCATGTGAAGTATCAAGGTAATGGGTGAAGCAGTTGCAGAGAAATAGTACCCGAAAAAACTTTCACACAAAAATTCAAAGTAATTTGACCTTGACATTGGGCATAGGGGCCGCACGGTTGGGGGGTAGAATGAAAGTATGGATGATGATAAACACCCATGTGAAGTTTGAAGGTAATGGGCGAAGCAGTTGCAGAGATATAGTATAACGAAAAACATTTAACCAAAAAACGTTAACCAGACGTACGTTAAACAGTTAACGTTGAAAATGGCTAAGTCAATTACGTAGAAATAATAGGTGAAGGTAAAAACAAGAAACAAGGCAAAGCCACGAAGGCCAGGTTTTTTCTAAACATAGACACTTGGATAACATAATTATACCCACTTTTTGTAGACTAGGTGGCTGTGGCCTGCATGTCGCGTCTTGGGGCGAGGCATTGGCACTAAAAAAATAGATATAGTAGATGGAAAAACTTTAACAAAAAAAAACTTTAACCGGACACACGGACGTACGGACGGACGGACGGACGTACGCCAAAATGCCGACGTTATCGCGCTTTCCGCAAGCGGGCGCAACAATGATGATAAACACCCATGTGAAGTATCAAGGTAATGGGTGAAGCAGTTGCAGAGATATAGTACACAAAAAAACTTTAACAAAAAAATTCAAAATAATTTGACCTTGACATTGGGCACAGGGGCCGCACGGTTGGGGGGTAGAATGAAAATATGGATGATGATAAACACCCATTGTGAAGTTTCAAGGTAATGGGCGAAGCAGTTGCAGAGATATAGTATAACGAGAAACCAAAACAACTTTAACCAGACGTACGTTAAAAAGTTAAAGTTGAAAATGGCTAAGTCAATTACGTAGAAATAATAGGTGAAGGTAAAAAAAATGGTCACATGTTGGATAGCTTTTTGTAGTAGGCAACCCTTGGTTATGAAGCTGTGAATGTCTGGTGGTCCTAGGTGGTACAGTACCAAAGAAATGGACTTAAACACGAAAACTTAACATTGTAAACGCGAAAACGTAAGCATTGAAAATGGCTAAGTCGACTGCACGGAAAAAATGGGTCAAGTTAAAAAAAAGGTAACATGTTGGATAGTGATATGTGGTGGGCACCCCTTGATTATGAAGCTGTGAAAGTTTGGTGGTCCTAGGTGGTACAGTAACAAAGAAATGGACTCAAACACGAAAACTTAACATTGATTGTGGACGCCGCTCGCCCGCCCGCCCGTCCGGCTTTCGCCAATCCAATAGCCTGGATTTCTTTTTCAAAAACCCAGGCTAAAAAATGATGTTTTCGTTGGTTAAACGTGTCACATTTAAATCAATGAAAACACCATTTTCTAATAATTCCAGCACAAAAATATTTACACAATTTCCTAACATTTGATTGGCTGGTAGCAAGTCTCTGTCCCAAACTTATATCTCCGTAAACTCCCACGCCGAACTACTTTCTATAGGTGCGCTGTCAGTGCTGTCAATGTAAACAAATGGCTGCCGTCTGTCAAAATAAAAACATTTTCTTGATGAATTTGTTTCAAATGCTGGAATTATAAGGAATGAATGGCCTTTTTGTGGATTTTATCGGGGATATAAACTTGGAAAAGTCGCGGGAATACTGGACGAGGCCTTCCGGCCTTTGTCCAGTATTCCCGCGACTTTTCCAAGTTTATACCCCGATAAATTCCACAAAAAGGCCATTCATTCCTATAATAAACAAGAAACGAGGCAAAGCCACGAAGGCCAGGTTTTTTCCAAGCATAGACACTTGGATAACATAATCATACCCACTTTTTGTAGACTAGATGGCCGTGGCCTGCATGTCGCGCCTTGGGGCGAGGCATGGACACTAAAAAAAATAGATATAGTAGATGGAAAAATTTTCACGAAAAAACTTTAATCGGACACACGGACGTACGGACGGACGGACGGACGGACGGTCGTATGCCAAAATGCCGACGATATCGCGCTTTCCGCAAGCGGGTGCGACAATGATGATAAACACCCATGTGAAGTATCAAGGTAATGGGTGAAGCAGTTGCAGAGATATAGTACACGAAAAAACGTTAACAGTACCAAAGAAATGGACTTAAACACGAAAACTTAACATTGTAAACGCGAAAACTTAACATTGCAAATGGCTAAGTCGACTGTGCGGAAAAAATGGGTCAAGTTAAAAAAAAAAAGTAACATGTTGGATAGTGATTTGTGGTGGGTACCCCTTGATTATGAAGCTGTGAAAGTTTGGTGGTCCTAGGTGGTACAGTAACAAAGAAATGGACTCAAACACGAAAACTTAACATTGATTGTGGACGCCGCCCGCCGCCCGCCCGCCGCCCGGCTTTCGCCAATCCAATAGCCTGGATTTTTTTAAAAAAAACCTGGCTAATAAAGCAATGGAACCGATGTCGAAACAATGCGTTGAAAGAATCGACATGCGTTTAACCCTTTCAACCCTAAGGTACTGGAATGAACTGTGATATGCTAATGTTCCGACCAATCCAATGGTCACAAAATGATTTTCAGATTCGTCCATTTATGAAAAGGGGGTGTTTTTGTTCTAAGAAATATGAAAATAACTTGCAAAAAGTGCAGATCCTGATGAGACGGCTCGTTACGAGCCAGCTCATCTGGATCTGCACTGTTTGCATAAACCACTATAGCGGGATTTCGGGTTCAAAGGGTAAACAGTTGAAAGTCGGGTATTTAAGGTAGTAGGTCATATATAGAATACACTCAGCTTCAATGATAATTGCTTCATAAGAGTGATGTGATATATGAATATAACATATGTGAATATTGTCTTGTTACTGTATAATATATGTTACATTGAGTTGCCATCTCCGCCATCTGTGTATGTACAAGCCATCATACAGTTTCACCACTTCGTGCGTTTGACACATACAGCAAATAATATGACAGTAAACCAAATAAGAGTTGGTGCAATACACAATAGACAGATATCACAACGGCAAGATATAACTATTATGCCAGCAAACTGTACAAAAGACGAGATATCTGAGCATTTCCCCCATCAATCTGAAAATAAATTGTGGATGTTAGTGTACAAGTTGCCCATAGGTAAAGCCATATTTACTCGCATAGTAGGAGAGTAGACACCAGCGACACTACACTCATGTAACCAGGGTTGGCAATTTCCCGGGAAATAAGAGTATTTCCCAGGACGGCGGGAAATACCGGGAAATACTGGGAAATACCGGGAAATATAAATCTTTGTGGTCTTTTTCATTCCAAAATGTCAAGATGAGTCTCTATATTCCCCTATATCTACTATGGTTTATATCTGTGTAGACTGATAAGCCTATAGGTAAAACATTCTGCAATAAAAAAAGAAATAATAAGTTTATTTAGAGAAAAAAAAACATATTTATTTTCTAGACAATTTACTTCCCTATATACAAGTCTATGTAATATTTGCCAACTGTCTATTTTATTGTATATGAGAACACCCCTCATTACTGTAGTAACCTGCCACTAATAAAAGCTGTTTTTGGAATTTTTAGAAAATCCCTGTTGATAACAGGGATAATCCATGTACAGTGTAAGTGTAATTGTTTTACAACTTGACCATATACAGACCACCTGGGTTGTTATTATACAGTATGACGAAAAAGGTGTGAAAGAAGGCTGACAATTAACAGCCTGTTGTCATAGTCTGATATGGTTTATTAAAGTATATTAAAGTCTCATCAATGTACATGCACATAAGTAGACATTAGTAGGCTTTTCGCCAATTGTAACGATAGTCTTCACGTTAAATAAATGTCATAATAATAATGCAAATAAGTAATACAAATGCAAAGCATAAAACAACTGTACATTGTCAGTCATAAAAGAATTGTAAAACACTATGTGTATGCTCATCATGCATGCTAAGATCATTTATTCTCATTTCTTGATACTGAATATTAGTGTGGGAGAAGGTTGACAATTAACAGCCTGTTGTCTAAACATAGTCTGATCATGATGACGTTATCCTTGTGAATTGTATCTAGCAGACACTCCGATGCTTCCTAAAGAATGAAGAAGTAATTTACAAAAAAATAATACAACCAAAATATAAATGTCATGGTTGCCAAATATTCCACCTGATGAGTACCAGATCTATGCATTGTAATTAAGCCCTATATCTAATTATTTAGTTGTTGATTGTTTAATTAACTATTACTGAGCCTAAAACTTAATTTAAATTACTTTAATTATCAAATAATAACAATAAAATTCATATTTCCCGGTATTTCCCGGTATTTCCCACTTTGGGGACGGGAAATACCGGTATTTCCTGCCGGGAATTCCCGCCCCCGGTATTTCCCGGCCAACCCTGCATGTAACTGCTTACATGTCACTGCATGTGTTAGCTAATAACAGAATACAGTAGTGGGTATATATGGTATGTGTTGTGTGGTTGGCCAGGTTGGCCAGGTGAAATTGATACACTGTGCGATTGTATGTGTATGAAGCTATCTATAATGTTGTTAAAAACACAGGCACAAACCTGTCCAGAAAACAGACATATTTTACAGTTTGGTGTAATATAATGGATAGGAGTCCGTTGTCATGGCTTTTCTACATGTGATTAGCTACATTATATCATAAATTCTACTTCAAATTTTAAGTTCTTTGTCTAACCGTAGAACAGGTGAAACTGGCTGATGGCTGGAAGACTCAAAGATGGCCGCTCCATATATTCTATCACATGTACGAAGCAATTATCTTTGAATCAAACGATGATCATGTATAGATCGGGTCCTTAAACGACAATATCGTTTTAGCGTACATCACAAAACAAACGATATTCGTTTATTTGCATATCATTGTACAAAACAATCGTTTTTGTCCATTCGTTTACCATACGTTTTCGCTTGTTTCGTTTGGGAACCTTCAACAAATCGTTTCTGTATACCCCTATGTGCAACGATGCGGCTGACTTTACAAGCGCAGTGATTTACCTCGGCGAGGGCAGACCGTCGAATTGGTTCTGTGTTATATGTTCCAGCATTGACGTCTCTTTGATCAGTTTCAAGCGGTCGTCAGACCCGTTTTGCAGCATTGACGTCACCTCCCATAGCCAGTGCGTTCCTGAAGTCAAGGTTCGATCCACAATAATGTAGACAACCGAATGATGAAAGGAACTACACGGCAGTTGCAACACTGCTACCTGTTTCAAGAAACCTGCCCAGATTTTACGGCTATGTAAACAATGCAAACACAATATCTTTTTCGATAGTATTAAATTTTATCAAAATGTATGAATGTTTTTTTCTTTTTAAGTCGTGAATTTTGGTCTAATATCGATTTTATTTCGAAAAAACAATTTCCCCATGTTAAATCCACATAAACATCTTTACATATAGAAGATATCTATGGGAATTTAATAACATGGTGATTGTTTTCTAATTTCAGAAATCGTAGACCGATTTTCAGAATCTAACTTTTTCTTAGTTAGACCATTTCCAAGCTATCTAGCCGGGTTTCAGAGTTGTTTTCAATTGTTATCGTTTTTCGACTCCTCCTCCACGCTCTGCATTTCTTTTTCCCCCCATGTTAAATTCCCATAGAGAGAATCATTTTTCGTAATAAATTTGACAAAATGTTACGAAATAAAAAGAAGGTTCATTCTTAAATGTTGCTATAATTTAATTTTACTGAAACAAAAATATTGTTTTTACATTGTGGATATACTGGGCAGGCTTCGTGAAACAGATAGTAGATAGATACCTCTTTGCAAACGGTATAGATTATGATGAGCCGGCTCGTGACGAGCCGTCTCATCAGGATCTGCACCATTGGTGAATGGTTATATGCCCCCACTTTTTTTTGTGTGGGGGGATATAGTTTTTATGTTTTGCAAAATGACCCCCTTTCTACATAATGGAACAGTCTCAATCTTAAAATGAAACGGTACATGTCAGTTACATAGGGGTGAAAGGTTAAGTATTGATTCCCTTTGTATATTGACTAGTCGGGGCAAGAACACAATCGTTGTGAGTAATGTAAGAAAACAGCAATGATGGCATGGCAAACAGCGTAGGCCGTGAATAATGCTGATACGTGTGTGTGCCTACAATGATCACATATTTGGCTGTGACTGGAGAAATGGGGCGTATGAAATTTCTTGCCAGTGTAGCTCCTGATGTTGTAGTGGATTATTCCTAATCCTATTACTGTTAGGGAAGGGGCCAATTGCAAGTAACATGGCACCAGGTCAAGTTATTCTAATGTCAAGGCTGAATATACAATATGTATTTATTTCGATGTAAATATTCCGTTCTGATTTTGGAATTTTCTCCCCAATGCAGCATGTTACATGCGGGATCGGACCCGTTGACTTTAACTGACCTTATATGTTGATAGGTCGTTAAACACCAATAAATCAAAGCAAATCTTACCTCTGGCAATGTGTATATCCCTATCAGGCTACAACATAACCCGAATGTCCTTGTGTCTGCAACGCAGGGCGCCCCTGCGTTACAGACATACATTTCAGGACAGCTACAAGAGTGAGCTAGTAGACAAGAAGCTAGGCTGGTCTCAAATGTCGTGTCCATGGTTACCTGATTTCGGGTAGGTACAGATGAGAACATCGCCGGTCCTGACTTTCCACTCCGGAATACTTCGGAACTCTTCCTCCTGAATGTCGAGGAATCGGTTACATATTGAGGTGTAGTAACCGTCCACTTCCATTACCCGGACGATGTCTCCTGTCCCGTCATCCAGATCCTTCACTGGCATACTGGCCGCTCAATGTCACCTGTCTGGTTGAACCTTGACCTGGATATTGATGAGGAGATGATCTATTAAATGAAATACGACATGTGACTTTGAACACGTGCGATATCTCATGAAAGTTATTTACAAACGTTACGATATGTTTCTTAAGAAAATGTGTCGTAGAAAGATACACAATAATACTTGATGCATATGCAGCTTATGCTCAACAACTGTAAATCCGTCAATGGAAATTTCCAGACGATCCTAAATTTGCACCAATGACTGTGATATGCTAATGTTCCGACCAATCCAATGGTCACAAAATGATTTTCAGATTCGTCCATTTATGAAAAGAGGGTGTTTTTGTTCTCAAAAATATTAAAATTACTTTCAAAAAGTGCAGATCCTGATGAGACGGCTCGTCTGGAACTGCACTGTTTGCATAAACCGCTATAGCGGGCTTTCGGGTTCAAAGGGTTAAATAAAAATCATTCCATATGTGAAATAAGTGGAGCGCAATACTGGCCAGCGATTGGCTTAGGAAGTAGGGCGCATTATAAGGAGTCGTATTCGTTTCGCCGCTGTTTATCGGTTAGAAGAGCCGCTGGTTGATAAATATACATGTCTTGGAAAAATCTAGTTGCGAACAGTAACTCTTGAAATCTACTCTCGTCCCGTCCGTCTGCCACAGACGTTACGAGCCGGCTCATCTGGATCTGCACATTTTGCATAAACCGATATAGCGGGATTTTGGGTTCAAAGGGTTAATATATTTTTGACACGATTCTCCTCTGTTTATTACAGCTTCTTACAGTATATATTTGAATACATATATAACGCAAAATTGTTTGAATTCAATCAAATGAAATGGTACTATTGGTAATACATGTACACTGTTCGCCATTCCATTAAATAAACACGCCATGCTTCGAACAAGCAGTATAGCTCGTTATCAAGCTAAAGCAGTCTGCCATTTGATCAGGAACTACACAGGTCACAAATCCCATAAGTCCCATTTTTCCAGTCACAGCCACATATATTGAAACACGACGCCTTTAACATGCACACACACACACGTATAATACACGATCATAAAATGAGTCACACCATTAGAGTGTGTACCATCAGATATTGTACTTAAGAACATGCGCGATTTTTCATGAAATTTGAATACAGAACCTGTGGTATTCTTCGCACAGGACATCGAAAGATGACGAAATTTTCATAGCATATATTCCGAATTTGCTATGAATATTTCATCAACTTCAATTACAGTATATATCGTAAGTTTTGTAAATATTTCTTATGACATATCGCACATGTTTGTAGGTACAAAATCACATGGAGTGTCTCAAAATGCACTCAATAGTGTATCTCACACCGCTACACACAACAATTACAATTGTCGTCTGCTGTTGCTTTTACATCTTGCCTTATTTCTCAATAAAAACATGGTTTGACAGCACTTCAGAATAATTTCCAATGGAAATGATTCTGAAGAGCTGTCAAAGCATGTTGCAAAGTATTCTAAAGTGCTGTCAAAGCATGTTTTTGATGATAAAAATAGAAAATAGAAAATAAACAGCAGACGACAAAAAATTAAGATAGCGGTGTACGGGTTAACCCTTTGAACCCGAAAGCCCGCTATATCGGTTTATGCAAACAGTGCAGATCCAGATGAGCCGGCTCGTAACGAGCCGTCTCATCAGAATCTGTTTGAAAGTAATTTTCATATTTTTGAGAAAAACAAGTACGCCCTTTTTATAAATGGAATAGTCTGAAAATAATTGTGCGATGATTAAATTGGTTGCAAAACGAACATATCAAAATCCATTCCATTTACTTAGGGGTGAAAGGGTTAACAATGAACTATGCTCAACAAAACTAGAAACGTCCCTGTTTTATAGCCGGTGTAGCTCTGTCTATGTATGTACCACATGTTCAAAGTACATGTATTTTAAACCGTGGCGATGTTCAGTTTACATAGCGGCCAGTGACCGGAACGTTGATTTCCACTTTTTGCACGTGCACGCTATACTTGTCATCGATAAGGTGATTCAGTTCATGTCGTACCATTCATGCGATAGGCTATTCGGAAAATTAAAAAACTTTTTTAATTTTTCACTGTTTTCGATATGCCACGGCTTTCCGAAAACGAGTGAAATCAGGCAATTGGGATGCTTGCGGGTGGGATGGCCGCCAGGGCGGTCGCGCCTCGGTTTGGTTGCTGTCGGAAGACGATTGATCGTCTTGCAGCCCGGTACCAGCAGACTGGGGCTGTTCACGACCGGCAGCGACCTGGTAGGCCTCGTGTAACGACGGCTATATCCGATCGTTACATTACGTTGACGCACTTACGTCAACGTCGATTGGCAGCCACAGTCACTGCTAGGCGATACGGTGTCTCAGGGCAGACCATTCGCAACCGGTTACGTCGTAACGCCCAACCAATCCGGGCACGCCGCCCGTACATTGGTCAGATAATGACCCAACGTCACCGTGCTGCCAGACTGTTATGGGCGCGACGTCATCTGAACTGGAGAAGGGCTGACTGGAACCGAGTTTTGTTCACCGATGAATCTCGGTTCACAGTTAGTCATGCTGACGGAAGATTACGGGTATACAGGCGTAAAAATGAAAGATTCACCGATTGTTGCATTGTTGAGAAGAACAGGTTTGGGGGAGGGAGCGTAATGGTCTGGGGTGGGATCATGGGAAACCGGAAGACAGATTTGGTTGTTGTACAGGGCAACATCAATGCACAACGTTATGTTGCAGATGTGCTAAATGCACATGCCTTACCATTTATCCGTCAGCATGGTCCTGGTGTGACATTGATGCACGACAATGCCCGCCTCACGTAGCCAGGGTCACCACTCAATACTTACAGCAAAACAACGTCGACGTCATGCCATGTCCCGCGGTCTCCCCGGATCTCAATCCCATTGAGCACATATGGGATGAGCTGGGCCGCAAAGCACGAGCTAACCATCAGATTGACAATGTTCGCGATCTTACACGGGCGTTACAACGGGAATGGAGGAATTTGCCCAACGCACTGGGTATTGCGTTACGTCACGTCGATGCGGCGTAGGATCATTGCATGCATTCATGCAAATGGTGGCCACACTCGATACTAACGAGATTTACTGAATTTGCCACTTTACTTATTGAAATTCCATCTCTAAACATTAAGTAACACATTTCTGAGTTTTTGTAATTTTTGATTTTGACCCCTACCGCCCTTGGCCGGTTATCTCTCGAATATTTAACAAGATATCCAAATGCAATTTATTGGCTTTGATACAGAAATGAATGAACTTGTTTTTCCATTTTGATTTTTAAAAGTAACCCTTTTGGTTTTTGATGAATCTTTCCTTAAACATGGAGGGACGTTTCTAGTTTTGCTCAGTATATTTACCTTGTACTAACGACTTGTAAATGCACGCGTTGTTCCGCCTTCTGCGTCTGTTACTGTATCGTATACCTGTTTGCTAAAT
>CM055277.1:48452179-48480002 GCA_029237695.1 Conchocele bisecta
ACCTGTTTGCTAAATGCATGCACGCTATACTGTTATAATTCCTGTGATTCAACAACAAACAACTGTAATATTTTGTTTGACAAATGCTATACAATTGTACAAAACAAATGGCCCGATATCGACACGTATGTTTGTAATACCGATACTGCATGTCGCATAGTAGTTATGCATGTAGCTGTGTAGTGTGTACCTTATATGAGACACACCGTGTGTGTTTTGTGTCTACGAAGATATGCGATATTTCATGACACATATTTACATAAACTGTGATATTTTCTGTAAATGACGTTAACAATTTATGACATTTTCACAGCAAACGCGGAATTGTATTTTGCGTTTGCTGTGAAAATTGCGTAAACTTTCGACGTAATTTACGGAACATATGGTAATAATTGAAATATATATTTAATGAGATCTCATAAATGTATGCACTGTTCATACATTGCGATATGACTTTATGATCCCAAGTTTAATGTTACATAATTCCAGCACAAAAATATTTACACAATTCCCTAATATTTGATTGGTCCGTTGCAAGTCTCCGTCCAAAATTTATATCCCAGTAAGCTCCATGCCGAACTAGTTTCCGTAACCGTCAGGCGCAGTTAAAATAATTCCTAAGAAAACGGAAAATAAACACATTTTCTTAATGAATTGATTTAAAATGCTGGAATTATAAGGAATGAATGGCTTTTTTTGTTGAATTTATCGGGGATATAAACTTGGAAAAGTCGCGGGAATACTGGACGAGGCCTTCCGGCCTTCATTCAGTATTCCCGCGACTTTTCCAAGTTTATATCCCCATTTGAAATAAATTCATCAAGAAAATGTGTTTATTTTCCTTTTTCTTAAGAATTATTTTAACTGCGACTGACGGTTATGGAAAGTAGATCGGCATGGAGTTTACTGGGATATAAATTTGGGACAGAGACTTGCTACTGACCAATCAAATGTTAGGGAATTGTGTAAATATGTTTGTGCTGGAATTATACTGGATGGAACTTGATTTATAAATAATGATACAAACTGTCAGTCCTATACGTATCATATAATCGTAGTACACTGTACTCATCACCTATGTTAAAGGTTTCGTCCATTCAGCGTTTTTAGGTCCCTAAATCGAAAGAATATGCTAAATAAAAACATTCCCGATATTTGTTACCGAAATGTGATCCCGCGTTTATGTTTTATACAGGTATTTACCTCAGCGTACCTGAGGCGCTTGGCTAAATTTTCGCTCGACTTACGGTCGTCTTAAATTTTAGAAAATCTTAAGTCCTATTGATAAAGGTAAGTTCGACTAAGAATTGTCTTAAACACTGTTAAATCTAAGAAAAACTTAAGATATCTCATGGGTAGTCTTAAAACAATCTTAACTTTAAGAAAAAGTTAAGATTTGAAAAAAAATGGCCTCCACCAAGTATCGTGCCCCGCTTGCACTTTATAAAATCCATTTTAGAAGGTAATTCTGAAACTGAACTCATAACTTGCGCGTTTAGTGGATGCAGACCTTCGATTTTACTCAGTAACAGTTACTGACCTTTGAAAATAAAGCTGACTGCGGGTAAAATTGCTGGGAATATATTGGTGTTGCGCCGTGAAAAACAAATTTCGCTTCACGAACGTCCCATAGTAAAATGTAATTTTGCGTATACATTCTATCGTCATTCAATCGGGGATTATGCCTATTGCTTAGTTGACATGATGACGAACGATCCACGAATCCACGTATACGTAATTGAAAGCAGTGCGTCCCATTTCTCGGACACCTTTTGCTGGCCATTCGTAACTTCTTTTCACTTCGTACCCATTCCGTTTCGGCCTCGGTACATCAAACATTTCTAATACACACAGATATGGCATTGAAACACTACACATTGGCCGGAATGGCAACTGTCATACAAAATATAGATGTCTCGGCGAATATAATTGTGATATTTGAATTACTTAGTTGATTTTAAAGTCGTACATGTATCTCACTGAACTGAATGTGTTGACATAAAAATAACATGTGAGCCTTCGGGCTGTATGTTGCCCTGCGTGACAGCAAGACAATTTGGGTTAGGTTCTTCCATTTTGAATGAACTTAGTTATATACTAATGTCTATGTAAATGTAGTTCAACTGTTGCTTAGTTTGTGTTGCTCCGCTTATGGCCATATAACATTAATGTATTTAAAGGTATATGCCCACTCAGTAGGCACAAAATGTTCTTTATAGGAAATAAAACAAGTGTATTTAAATTGTCTCACTATTCCACCGGTTCTAAATATTACGAGTGCCCGATATACATGTACAGATAAAATAATTTAGTAATATGTATTACACTGATAGCAACTCGCGGTGGAATCAGGCTATTTTCATACTCAAATAAGGAATGATATGTTTTAATTATTTAATTAAAGGGCCCTTCCGTTCTTTGTCATAATGTATGTGACTATGACTGGAGAAATTGGGCTTATGGGTTTTCCGACCAATACAGATCCGGATCAGTCTGTGCATCCGCACAGTCTGTTCAGGATCTGCAATGTTCCCCATATCATCAATGAATCACCCATCAAGCTACATAGATCATAGAGTGTGCTATTTGATCAGGATCTACACTGGTCACAAAGCCCCATTTATCCAACCACAGCCACATATACCGATGTGTATGGCAAGCCAAATGCACAATAATTCCTTAAACCATGGTTTGGAGCTCAAACCCTGGTTTAGGCTCCTCAAACCCTAGTTTGGGCTCGCCAAATGCACAATAATTCCCTAAACCCCAGTTTGAGAGTCCAAACCATGGTTTAGGCTCTCAAACCCCAGTTTGAGCAATTATTGTGCATTTGGCCAGAAACTGCCGTTTGAGGTCGTAATCGAATTAAAAGCCTAAACCCTAGTTTGGACCCAAACCGTGGTTTAAGGAAAAAACTGCCAATCGTGATCCCAAACGGTAGTTTGCTCGCGTGTTTTGACAAGTACATGTACATATATGTAAAAACCTGCATGAACACATTGAATTTGGATCTTCTGCCATCAAAACATTCATTTATCAACAAAACTGCGATTGAGACAAGTCAAATATCGAACAAAGTTCAGGTAGCTTACCCAAGACAGATGAAAATTGTTAATCACAATTACCCATAGTAACAAACACATTTATAGTACCCAGTGTCGACATTTTCCTGCTGTAAACATTCTTGGCATATGTGTATTCACTACTACACGTGTGACAGGCGTTTTCCGGTCTAGGTAATGTCGCACTAAATTTGTATTTTCTCCTCACCACATCAATGGTTTTATTGCAATATTCTTTTATTGAATTTTGACACACGGAAGCAGATAATAGTAAAACTAGTAATGACAATCTGAATACATATTTTGTATGTTCAATTTGATTTATTGGTGTTTAACGGTCTGATTCACCATTCTCCAGTGAAGGCCTATGAGAGGAATCGGGAGTAGATTGCAAGTTACAGTTCGCAACTACATGAAATTATAGTATACCTACATCTCAGGCAATAGTTCAAACCGATTCACTTCCTGAATAATCAACGGCACATAATACAATATTTATACATAGTTCATATTGGAAGTCTGACTTCCAAAATGTGCATGGTTGCGGATTTTGGGACACATTTATCAAAATATCCCACCCACTTTAAATTAAAACATGCCAGAGAAAAACCTGCTTATACCACTGAACCAGCTGGTAGTGAATCAAATTTCTCTGGCATGCAGCAACAATTTGACCAAAATAGCGAACTTCGCTTAAGAACGAATAGACTTGAGAACGAATTGACCAGTTACAAGAACTTGGCATAACTTGTCAGAAGGCTGAGAAGCAAACATACAAACAGAACATTCATTACCCGATTACGATGTGAAATTTACCTGAGCTGTTCCAGTACTTGGATGGTTTCGGTCTTGTCGTTCTCCCCTGCAAAGCCGCCTTCAAGCTTTCTAGAAACATCTCCCAATATGCTGCCAACTCGGTCATAAAAATCGGACACGGTATCAGTTTCTCGCCGTCTTGCCGCCATATCTGCATCTGTTTTGTTTCTGCAGACGCGCGAAACGAGTCAGCCAATGAATATTCGACTTTCGAAATAATCCGACCAATGATAACTCCGGTTCTAGCTGGAAGGAATTTCTATCAGCCAATCAAATCTTGACATTGAGAAACATTCTTCCAATGAAAACCACACATTGAGCCTAAACCCTGGTTTGAGCTTAAACCGTGGTTTAAGCTACCAGAAACCCTAGTTTGAGAGTCCAAACGGTGGTTTCTGCCGCCAAGTGCACAATAATTGCTCAAACCAGGGTTTAAGAAAACTACCGTTTGGGATCACGATCGGCAGTTGTTTCCTTAAACCACGGTTTGGGTCCAAACTAGGGATTTAGGCTTTTAATTCGATTACGACCTCAAACGGCAGTTTCTGGCCAAATGCACAATAATTGCTCAAACTGGGGTTTGGAGAGCCTAAACCATGGTTTGGACTCTCAAACTGGGGTTTAGGGAATTATTGTGCATTTGGCGAGCCTAAACCAGGGTTTGGGCAGTCTAAACTGGGGTTTGAGCTCAAACCGTGGTTTAAGCTAGCTGAAACCCTAGTTTGAGAGTCCAAACGGTGGTTTCTGCCACCAAGTGCACAATAATTGCTCAAACCAGGGTTTAAGAAAACTACCGTTTGGGATCACGATCGGCAGTTTTTTCCTTAAACCACGGTTTGGGTCCAAACTAGGGTTTAGGCTTTTAATTAGATTACGACCTCAAACGGCAGTTTCTGGCCAAATGCACAATAATTGCTCAAACTGGGGTTTGAGAGCCTAAACCATGGTTTGGACTCTCAAACTGGGGTTTAGGGAATTATTGTGCATTTGGCGAGCCTAAACTAGGGTTTGGGCAGTCTAACTGGGGTTTGAGCTCAAACCGTGGTTTAAGCTAGCTGAAACCCTAGTTTGAGAGTCCAAACGGTGGTTTCTGCCGCTTTCAGCTAATATCTTCATATTGCACACATGCATTACTTAGTAACGATACATCCTTCCAAAATTATATAACTACCCTCGCCACTGATCGTCCGTCCGTCTGTCTGTTTCGTTTTCGAAGTTTTGTAAGGTTACTCACATCACCTAATAAATTCAAATACGTGCACTAACATGTCCATTACTTGAAGTAACGAACACCCAGAACTTCCACACTAAACAAAACCTACCTTCGGAGCTGATCCGTACGTCCTTCCGACTGTCTGGTCTGCTTATTTACAAATCACGTATAGGGGCCCTAAGTGCGTCGACCATACAACATTTTCTATTTACTCCATGTATTTAACTACAGTTTTGTGTTCATGACCAACTATTGCATAGCAATGCTACGTAAATTTGACGATTACACAACCACCAACACGAGGCAAATTAACTCCATACGTAAATTTACATACCTATGCAAATGCGTTAGAACCGTATTTGCATAAACGGCGAGACTATACGTTAAGTGTGTTTAAATGGTACATTAACAGGCAGATATTAGAGGTTCCACTGTAAATATTTCGATTAGGAGCAGCAGAAAAAGCGCTAACCCCTACCGTATACCGGATTTATAATGCCAGATTAAACTATTTGGGATTGGCCATGTGAAGATATACATCAGCCAATGTATACAACACTATTGTGATCAGCTGCAACATTCTTTGAAGACAGAACAAGGAACACAAACAACAATAAGGCAATGTTTTGTGTATAGTTATAATATTTATGTTTATTTAATTTAATCAATGAATTGAAATAAATGACTGATCCAATACAAACGACTGTATAGAACCAACTTGTTGAATGCAACATTTTTACTTCCGTTGGAGCTAACCATATTCCTGAAGTTTGCCGCCACCCCCCCTGAATAGCATTCATGTACATTAACTTCATAACAATTGAAGAACAGGTACTTTTTTTTATTTGCACCAACTGCAGTGTGATACCCATACCACATAATATTGCATGCTGTACCTAAACTATGTTGCATATATTTTCGTCGAGATGTTGACATAATTTATTGCAACATGTCCGGCTCGACATAACTTGAAACTAATGTCAACATGTTGAGATAAACTGTCACGTTATTTCAACATGTCCGAGATAAAATACCATGTGACATGTAGTCCGACAATGTTTAGATAAAATTTCACATTAGTTGTGATACTCAAGTCGACATGTGATAAATAAGTCCAACATCTCAATGGCACCTATATGCCACCCTAGGCAATAAGCAGGAAACTCAAAAGTCACATCCTCAAAAATACCACCCCTGGAAATAGCCACCATTGTGCCACCACCAGTATTGGTTGTTACACAAGCAATGTTGGACAGTTGCACCCAATTTAGCAACATACATTGTGTATTTCAATCTACTTCTGTTCCACATTTTGTGCCGAACAAACTTTTGGCCATTAAACATATAAATCATTAAAAATATTTTTATAGACAAAGTACTTTTCTTCAATAACAAGTCCACCCTCCCAAAATTGATTATTTGATAAAAAAATTGATTGATAAAAAGTACCTTAAATTAATTAGTGGATTTTCAATTAAATGTTTAAAAAGCCAAAATTCCGGCGAAAACGTGGAAACAGACTGTAGCTTCATTATTGTAACATGTTTCCATGTTTATTTGTAATGTGCTTATTAGTTCCAATAAAATTAGTAAATTATCTGATTGGTGTTCTTATTTTATATCCCAGTACCACCCAATGTCTGCATAATTCTCGATCTGTAAGATCCAGTATACGGTTTAATCAAATTGGCCTGGGCCGAAAATTAATCATCACATGTCCACTGGTAACATTTGTCAAACCTCTTTAACCCCCCCCCCCCCGGACACCCTGGAGTCCCCACGACGGCGTCCGTTTTTAGAGTTTCACTGTACATCAGACAATTGATAATTGCGAGCCATAGTTGAGTGCCTATGCATCATGAACAGAACATTTACACCCGACATAAATGACCAAAACACAGTCAAAAATAATATCGCAGATGGTTCCCTGTTCTTAACAACATTTCCAATTGTCACAATATTGTTTGTAACTATGTACATTCATATATTACCTGGTAATAACAAATACATGGGGGTGTACATTAATGTATACATGTATAGTTGACATCCACCGAGGCAGACTAAGGCGATCGCTAATCTGTCGATTTTGCAGAACTAGTTGCCATGTAAAAATTTGGACATTAGTCAATAAAAACACAGTATAATACTCTCAAAAAAGTACTAAAGGAGTTCATGATATGACATCTTACACAGTAAACGAGTAACTATTTCCTTATACAGACACGCATGTGATATTCACGAAAATACCATACGAAAATTTAACAAATTTGCCATAAATAAGTACCAACGTTTTTCAAACTATACATCCGCCATGTAACTTCTGAAGTCATTACGGAAATATCACATTATTTTTCAATAAAGGTACTAAATCACATGCGAGTCTCGTAATGCACCGTTTTTGCTATTAAACAAATCCCATGGTGGTGCGGGAAATTCCCCCATATCAAACTGGTTTGTCCTCGTCTGGTTTTTACCTCTGGTTACCGAGGGCATGACATTTTTTTGTCTAAGTCAACAAGAAAACACAAAGACAAAAATCACATCTGTCGAATAAATTTTAATTTGACCGAAATGTAATACAACTGTACTAAACAAATGAAATAACCTTGTTTTGTAAAACATGTACATATTCCAGCTTAAAGGAGATAATATAGGCGTTTAGACGACTTCAACAAAATTAAACAAGATTGATTGAAATAATGGTGGTTTTATGGCCTGTGAACGGCTAAGGGTCATTTTTAGGCCAGGTTTAACGTTTCCAAATCTCACAGGTTTGTGATGGACAATCCCAATCAGAAACAGAATATTTACAGAAAATAATTATATATTCCATGCTGAAATTAGAATAAACGGACATGGTGCCAGGACACACGACACCGGAGTCACTTAGCAAAGTAATTCGATTAGTTTTGTTTTTGTTTGTTTAACGCCCATCAACAGCCTAAGGTCAAGTAGGCCGGCCAAACGGTCCACATTTAACCTTGCTGCATTGGGGGAAAATCCCCAAATCAGAACGGAAATATTTCATCAATAAATAACAAATATATTCAGCCCTGAAATAGAATAACCTGACCTGGTACAGGTCCATACCACACCCAAATTCACTTGCCCCTTCCCCAAAAATAGGATACGATATCGTAATACTCACATAGACCAGATTCAACTGTCACATAGAAAATCCAAAGACGTATGTATGCGAGGCCAATACCAGGTCTCCATCGGATTACCGTAAGGATAACCCCGATCGTTAAATTTAACCCATCCGTGCTCCCTAACCTGCCACCACACTAATCAAATATTAGAAATTGTATTACAGGCATAATGGACAACGAAATTCACCTCTTCCATAGCAAGACAGCCAAAACTGTACATCGAGGGCCAAACCAGGGATAAGGTTTTAGTTTATTGGTGTTTAACGGCTACGGGTCAAGTAAGGGGTATAACCAGATTCAACTGTCACATCAAAATGCCAATTACGTAAGTGAGAGCCAAACCAAGTATCCAGTCGGAATTTCCACTAAATGAAATTTAAAAGAACCATTCCCAACAAGTAATATAAACAATACTAATCTTACAAGATTTTGAAGCTGAAAACAAAAATGTACCCTGACAAACCAGGATTTATTTATTAACCCCTTTCAGAATACACATACCTGTACAGTGGTATTGGCCAAAAAAAGTGTTTATTTTATTTGGTTGTTGGGTTTAATAGGCCCAATCAACAGCTTGGTCATTTAAGCCCTCAAGGTTTTTAGTACTAAATCCCATAATTACCTGTACAAGTACAATATGAGGAAAAACACCAGAATCACTTGCCCCCTCCCAAAAGCTGTTGGATCCAGAGCTCCAGATAAGCTGACGTATTTGCTATATATACCAATTAAAATTGCCAAAACCCAATGAAACAGAAGTAGCGAGTATCAAAAACCAATACACATTTGTGGTACCCTCTACAGAAAACAATAACAAACCACAAATATAGCATATTTTTCCGTTATTTCCATGAAATCACAATCTTGGTAATTCATAGAAGACAATTTCTAATGAAATGCCAAGACATTATTAATTTTGAAGCAAACTACATGTATTCAATATTGCCTGTCTGTGATGTGTAAACAGTAGTGTGATTTCATTTTACCCAATTAAAATATGAAAACCCAATTGCTTCGATATGATGAGTGCAAAAACTCAAATTCTAATTCCTTATCTGGAGCCATGGTAGGATCAGAATAATCTACTACTATTATAAATAACCCATTCAACTCACAGGAAACAAAAGAGCCACAGATAAAAACGTACATGAGGCCAACCAGCATAATCGTGATCCCTATAAGGAGGACCCCTACCATTAATTTACGGCCGTCCACGTTTTCCGTACCGCCACCATTAACCAAAAAAGAAAGAAAGTGAGACACCAGATGACCCAGCTAGTGACAGGCCGTCTCATCAAGATCTGCACTTTTGCAAAAAAATAAATTAGTAATTAAATGGTGTTATTAATGGCTTGGAACAGCAGGGTCCAATAAAGGCCAGACATAATCGGAAAAAAATCAAAACTGAATAATAATGGTGATAAAAATGTAACCCCTATAAAAATGTGATGGCCTTCAACATCAAGGCCATTTAGGCCGGGTTAATAGTCGAATCTTCATATCACCTTTTGTGATTCACTAAAAGTAATTCAATTACCGGTAGTAATAATGGAACAACTTTTATAAACCAGATCCAACACACAAAACCTGACATTAGGTGTGTAAAACATGGAGATGCCCTGTTGACTCGGACAGAACCTCAAAAGCACCGCAAAATGACACCCTTGCTAATTTAATCTTACTGCATGTACTTTGAAGGATGATGTAAAGATTGGAGTATATGAACTTTTCAATCCATCAAACTTAGGGTTGCAGACATAATGAGTAGAAGACAAAAACTTTAACGCAAATCCACAGCGCAATACAAAACGAACCATTTATTTATAAATGAATTTAATATTAGGCTGGGATACGACCAGGTGAAGGTAAATCACAACCGTTGAATTACCCCTTCAATGATCAAGACCAGCAAGGCACCCACTCAGAATCACTTTAGCCACAAACACCCAAATAATAATAGGATATGGTAATAAATCCTTACTCTATTTATAAATGGGATTCAAAATCTCAAATAATAACAGAAAATAAAATGTCACTGTCAGAGGCCAAGCCGATATCGGGATTCCGGTAAGGTTTTTTTGGGGTTAACCAGCCTATCAACAGCTACGTTTCATTTAGCCGGTCATTGGTTTAGTACTAAAGTTCCATATATTACCTGTACAAGTACATTAAGAACCATGTACAAATGGGAAGAATATCAACAACATCAGAACTGAATATTTTACAACAAAAAAACTATATGAAGTGGCAAGCCCAAACCTACACAGTTTCAATAAAACTGATCACATTCTTATTTTCACAGATTTAGGTTCCATTTGACAAGAACACAGGTATGAGCGAAAATATTAACATGACAAATAAGACTAGAAACAGTGAGCAGTGCTAATGTTACCGTATACTCAGGCCGCAACGCTAGACCGACAAACAAAAACAAAATATAAACAAAAAAACACGCACAAAATTTGACCTTGGACATATAAAGTGTAATTGGCGTATTTTACGCACTTATTTAGCAGACCTATGCAATTTATTAGTGGTAGTACGAAAATACGCACAGCAGAGAGTGAAAAAACCTGTGGTTCATTGAACAACGTGCAACGAACAATATCGCATTGATAGATAACGAGGCAAAATCAAAAGTTGCAAAAAGGCCGGACATAGATAATCCAAGCTTAAAGTTTTTACGCTCCAAGTATGTGACCCTTGACCCTGGGATTTAGTTTGTTTATTTGTTTAACGGCCTATCAAACAAGCTAGCTCATGTAAGGCCAGCAAACGGGTTCGATCCCGTTTTAACCTGCTGCTTTGGGGGGAAAATCAAAATCAGAACTGAATATTACATCGAGATCAATATAATTTCAGCCCTGAAATTAAATAACCACACCAAAGTCACTTGGCCCCTTCCCCTAAAATAGGATACGAACAATCGTAATACTCACATAATTGTTATAACCAATCAACTATCATCCAACAAAATGCCAAAGACGTAAGTGAGGGCCAAACCAGGTTCCTCCAGTCGATTCCGGTAAGAATGAACCCCGATCGTTAAATTACCCATCGCTTGCACCCACCTGGACGTAGTGAGCCGTGACAAATTACATAGGGCAGTATAGGACCAGTAGAGCAAATCGTGTCATCAAATATAAGCAGATCCGTGCAAGAAAACACAATTATAAAGACATTTACCCGAGTTGTTTTATGACAGGATGACCAGTAACTGATTTCCACCAACATTGCAAAAAGTAACTTTTTCTAGCAAGTATACTTTGAGGAGTAATCTATTTATCCCCCAGAAAGAATATTTCATACAGAACTATGACTGCATATATTTAGATGATTACAAGTAAGCAGAATTATTAAACTGAATTTTTATTACATTAACACAGCATTTGTTTTGGCTTGGGAAAAATGTAATAAATTCATATTATAAAAATAATACATGTATCCTTAAATTGAAAATTTCTCCAAAGTATACTTGTCTACAAAAGTATACTTGCAATGTTGGTGAATCGGCTACATGTCTCTGGTCGTGAATCATGTACCGAAGAATCCCGATCGTTAAATTACCCATCATCACATGTTGCCACTCTGTCCCCCACTTGTGTACAGAACATATGTCCACTGGGGATCGTATCGGTGTAATCTCCCATTTAATCTATTATATAAATATGGTTCAAATTGTGAATTTGATCCCTTATTTGCTGTAAACATAGAGAAGCACGATTTGTTGTGAAAAAGTCATATAGAGGATTACTACTAATATTGATCCAAATCATCATACATATCTAAGCAATGTATATTGGACTACACTATATGCCAATTCATATTTAACACATTAATGTTATTGGCAGATTTCAGACCTGCATCAGAGTTATCTCTTAAAAACTCAATGTTTGTTGCTTTTCATTCAGAAAATATCGCTCAAAAAAAAACCTAACAATAAATCTATAAATATAGGTTGCATGGGGAATAACAAGCTAGGATCCTTTCAATCCTTACTTGAAGCTCTGCAAAAGTGGATATAGCAGAAGAACAAAGCTAAAACATTCACTACACACACACGAAAATTACAACAAGAGTTAAAAAGAAGCACCGACAAACCAGCAACTTTTCAACAAAAACTCAAGCACTTGTCCATCCATATCAATCCCCACGAGACTCAGATATTAGGGTTTAACATTCACAATGTCCAGCACTCTGCTCGCAGTTCATCAGTTACCCGAGGATTGACCTTGGGGTGTTGCACTTCTTCGAGACTCACAAGCTATTGTAAACCAAATCAGGCTTCACCCCATGGGACAAGTCTCTCGGATAATTTCTTTCTTCTGCAGTGAGTTCTGCAGAGCAGATGCCACTACTTACTGTGGCCTTATTCCCTCAAAATCAGCAAACCAACTGTTCTGGTGTCCTAATGCTTCTGTTCTTGATGGCCCTGGTTTGTTCCTCTCGCACACGCCACTCTTCCCAAAGATGCGTTGATGCGAGGCAAAAAACATTGCTGTACGGCGTAGAACATTGGAGAGCGTTGTTGGGGTCCAGGCGAGACTTTCCTCCAGGGCAGCAAACACGGAGTGGTAGAGAATGAAGCACTTTTCCAAAGACATCTCTCCACAGGCGTTCGATTCTTGGTTGTGACAATCTTCCCCAGCATTGCAACTGCCCTAATCCTGCACCATTTGCCGACTCCTAAAACCGCAATAACGCCGTTTCTCCACACCACGATCTACACGGACACGACTGGGGACCCCATAATCCGCTCGACAAAAAACCCTCAAGAATGCTCCCAAAGGCGTCCTGCAGTGTTGTATGCGCTGCATCGAAGTAGGGCATCAAAACGCGGAAAACCCATCTAGCAGATGCACCATGAACGTTGAACCGAACCTGAAAGAATAGAAACATGATAAACTAGAAATTTAACCTTCCGCACACCTAATGCTCCACCAACACGGCAGCCCAAGAAAACGAGGGCAAATTTGAAAACACAAGAATCGTGGCTTTATCACAACATGAAGAGGAACCATCAGAAGTAATACAGGTGTGAAAAGAATAAAGCCGTTAGTAACAGGAAACCAAAGTATAACCCTTTCAACACAACATGCCTGTTATAGTGTAATGGCAGAAAACTGTAGATCCCGATAACCGGCTCGTGACGAGCCGGCTCATCCAAGGATCTGCACTTTTGCTAAGTAATCTTCTTTTTGAAACAAAAACCCCCTCCCCCTTTTTTCATATAAATAGACTATTCTGAAAATCATTTTCTGACTATTGGATTGTAGAAAACCAACATATCACAGTCCAATTCCAGTATTTAGGGGTGAAATGTTAAGCAATTTACCCCATCACGAGAATTAGCGGTGCCCCCCCCCCCCCCACCCGTAAAATATGGATTTGTCACAGCATGATCGACGACCATCACATAGGAGACCATGTAAACATAGGCGAGACAAAACAAGGGCGATTGCGGCAGGTGGAGTCACCACGAAGGGCAGTGGTGTGATGTGGTCCAGATCCGAGGGGAACAATATTTGTATATGGTGGGTGGGTCGAGGCCTTGTGGTCGCGGTGCCCATAAAATTGTCTAACTTTTTTCTATGGAAATGATTTGAAATTCTATATATTAAAGTTGGGGCAACATCGAGAAGGCATAAAATGTCTTTATAGAAACTAGAAACTGTGGTCTGTAATAAAGAAACACATAAGAACTCCTACAGATATATCGAGAAACTCTACACAAAACTTTCAAAAATAAATAAAAAAACACGACAGACAGGACGAAACCATAGGCACCGCCCGATTCCTCGTGGGGTCCATAATATTTACATAAGAGTAAATATACCTCCAGTTTTTAAAACTTACGTAAGACTTATATACAGATATAATCGTTAGTAAATATTGTTTTTATAATATTACTGTAGAAAAACAAGTGTTGTATATATATGCACTTATCAACATATTATTTAGTATATCAGTTTGGCAATCACAATTTAGAGAAGAAAATAGTTTTGTTTTCTGTTAAACCAAGTAAATAATAAACAATGCTAGCTTACAATGGGATTCATGCATGTTCCTTGCCAGTTTTATTTTTTTGACAAAGTTATTTTTTTTTTTGTGACGTTTGCAGTCCCGACTCACCAGCGTCTATATGATTCGGCACCGAGCAGGCCTTACGCATACAACCAACAGACCAAGAAAGTTAGCAGAATAAAATTTTTTATCCACGGCCGGACATAGACAGGCACAAACCCTTTAACATACTAGTAACTGCTGGAGTATTTTATTATTTATTTCATAGCGTTAATGGCTGTCAAACAGCTAGTATTTCAAGGCCAGGTCAACAGGCTTGAATCCTGCATTATCACATGTAATGAATGGAGGGAAAATGTGACATTACATACAAAATATCTATTTGACCATATCTGGTGCAAGTCACTTACATCACGCCCGACTAAAAAAAAAAAAGGTTTAAAGGATCATCCCCTAATCTTACTACCCGGTACATACCTGATGAGAGCGTGTTTGCCATCGATATGCCACAACGATTGGGCATTCACAGAATAGGCGACGCCCTCTCGACGACTTGCGCCCCCGTCCCCACTCCTTCTGGGCTCCAGCTCCGACAGCAGGTCCCTAACCCGCTGACGTGTTACAAATAGTGCGGAGTTCGCGTGCGAGAGGTAAGCCACGTACTTCCTTCGTGGCGGAATTTCCGCCGGATGGTCACCTTAATATGATCCGCCATCACAACTGCGTAGCTCACTTCAGTAACGTTGTACTCCTGCCTCGCTTTTAAGTCCACAGACGCTTTATGTGTTCACAACAGTGTTTTCCGAAAAAACGACATAAACGTACAATATTTACAAGGGTGATCACAATATCAGACCATTATGACCAATTGCACATTAAAGGACATGCCCATTCAGTAGCACAAACTGTTTGTTTATAGGAAATTATATAAGTGTATAATACATGAAGTCACTATTCTAACAGTCTAAGATTTACGAAGTTCCCGCCATACAGATATCATCATTTTGTTTGCTTGCTGACTGATATGACTAGCTGTGTAATCCAGGCTATCATTCATAATATGCAAATGAGCCATGTTTTTTAGTTAATTATTTATACCAATTAAATGTTCCACCTGAAAAAATTAATTTTAATTATTTATATTATGAACATTGCACATAATTTTTTTTTTACCAACATTAAATAGTATGTCCTTTAACATTATAAAGCAAACACTGTTTTTCACCACCCCTGATATAAAAAGTATAAATAATGCCAATCAAATGAATCAATAACTGGGGTAATGGTGAAATAAATATTTATTTTGCCAGAAATGTCATATCTAACAGAATATATATACGTCTGGCAGTAAAATGTTCCATATAATCTTCTGACGTCGGAAAGTGGCGTAAACTGACAGTGGTTCGCAACTTCACATTATTTTTTTCCACAAAAGGTGAACAGCATACTGGATCAGCCATAGCAGAAATGTGGTATTTAACTGAAGCAGAACGATCCATGACAACATGACGGGTTAGTTTTCTTAGTTGAACATTTTAATTAGTAAACCAAGACAGATTTTCATCCAACAGGCCGAAAGATTTTACACATTTTTGACTATATTCCGAAATATCTTTTTACCAAACAATCTGAAGGTATAAAATTGTGCCACAGTGTAGCAAATAATCAGCTTGTTTATTCCGTAGAAATCCCACCACCTTTTATTACGAAGTACGCAATGCAATATTTGACGTGAATTGGTAGCATTAGCCAATGTGCAAGATTAGCCGAAATGACAGTACCTAACCGAAGGGCCAAACCAAGGAATATCGATATTCATAGAAGGAATAATCCCATCGATGAAATTAGCCAACTCAACCATTCCAAGGAACAAAGATGAAAGTACTATGAACACGAGCACCCAAGACCCTTTCGGCAATGGCTGAAGCGTGTAACCCTGAAGGATCAGTCCTCTCCAAGGTTAGACACGCTGGACGTCCCAACTGGGGCGCTCCCTCTCCCCCAGTGGGCACAATTGGTCTGAAGTCTGTTAAATATAATATCAGATATACATTTAGCATGAACATGGAAACATTGTTGTAATATATAAAAAATTTACTGACACTGAGTACGCTTATCGTTGCGAAAACACCTACATGTACGTCCATCCGTTTTGTGTAACATCAACACGCAATATCCAGCAGAATGTCAAAGTGACCCTTGGACATGTTTGGAGCAAGAATTGCAGAAAGCGTCAAATTTTTATCCATGTATGCAAGACATAGTACATTGTATACACAATAAAAGTTGTATTGTTTGTAATTAATCTCCGTTTTCGACTTTGACAATGTTATGTCAGAAGGTAATAAATATGTTACCTAACAAGCGTCATATTTTTACCCACATACCCGAGGTAGTTGAAAAAGAAATGGAAATACAATATTCAACATATGTTGCACAACGCAGAAAATTTAAAAAACGATTTTCATGTCTACCCAGCAGACCCAGTAGGATATTGGTCCAACAAGTTAAAATGTATGCAACATAAAAACATGCCATAATTAAATCTTGAAATTTGCACTTCTCTAAACGGAGATAGTTTCTTAACTGAATCATGTGAATCACTCATTGGGAATCCACTACTTGCATACTTTATCACAGCATACCATGGGATTTTGTGACAATTGCCGAGCTCAGATAGGTGCGAATGGCAATTTTTACGCACTTATTTAGCAGAGTAAAAAAAACTCACAGCAAAGCAAAAAACGCATTGATTTTTAAATTTGGACTATTAAAAATAGATTGTACTGTAAAAAGATTAAAATTACTTATTGAGGTGCAAAAATGCAAAAGGCTTTTTTTGCAGCTCAAATAAGTGAATTTTTAAATTTGATTTATTATTTTACATTTGTTCCCATAATTAACAAGAAGAAAATCAATTATACAGTTGTAAAAGCAAAATATGCATTAGAATTTGAAATATGGGGGTTATATAACTTTGGATACACAACAATTGTTCACACAGGAGACCACTGGCATAAATTTACTGTCCTGTGGTAGAAAAGAGAAAAGTTTAACGTCTCAGCAACAGCTAAGGTCAAATAGACTGGACCATAACTTTAAAGTCTTCATCCGACAGACCACTAGGAATGGAAAACTGTGAAAGTATTTTGATGCACAAGGCGAAGTTTGAACCTACAACCTCCGATTGGAAGTCAGGTGTTCAACACACCCTAGGACCACAATATAATCCCTTCCTGTGGTAGCACTATTGTTGCTGAATACAACACTAAAGCTGCCAAGCAGGTATCCCATCGCTGTGTGGTTGATCATAACATGCACAATTCAATTGAAACCAATCATTCGTACGTAAATTTCGTAAAGAATTATAAGAGAAAGGAGAAACGTATCACATCTAGGGTACAATTTCAAGATATTTTGACCTTGGAC
The DNA here is from genome assembly GCA_029237695.1 of Conchocele bisecta. Lineage (NCBI taxonomy): Eukaryota > Metazoa > Mollusca > Bivalvia > Lucinida > Thyasiridae > Conchocele > Conchocele bisecta. The sequence goes on from CM055277.1 coordinate 48,469,876, forward strand.
ATTGCAGGCCTCAAGTGAGGTGTTGGTCCATAAAAAAGAAGAAAAATAGATTCAGACGGTGGAAAAAAATAGGAATATAATAAGAAACAAAGTCTAAAAAGAATAAAATAGTAATTTAAAATTTGGCTTCCCAACATATTGTATGGCCCATCCTGACCTTTTATTTTTTTTCATTGATAATGTGTGCTGTACTGCTCAAAAACCTAAAACTTAATTCTATATTCAAGTTAATTAATGCTTCAAGCACCAACAACATGATTTTAACACAAAAAAAAAAATTGTACTCTACATAAGTAAAGAAATGTATCATATATCAATGTTTAGCCTCCTACCGTCCCATTCAGCCAACACCGGCTACGCCGAGTCTTAAGTTTTGGAAATATATAATATACTGTTATCAATGCATATGAGATTAAGACAACAATGAAGATGAATGGTACAGAGAATATAAAGCACTTACAAGACATTATTTTGTAAAGCATGATAAGCCCCCATGCCATAACCGGACTCACTTAGAGACTGTGAACAAAAAAAACAAAACTTACACCAATTTTTCAAGTCATTTGAGAAAGTATGACAAAGTTTTTACATAAGAAAATGGCCAAGTGTCTCATCAGCACCATATTGAAGGTCACGAAGTTAAGGTCATTTCCAAATTGTTAAAGGTACAAGCCCACTCATTAAGCCCAAAATTCTTTATAGGAATAAATAAGAGTAAACTGTGTGACTATCAGGTGTTTATCAGGGCTATTTTCATATGCAAATGAGGTAGATATTTTTTAATTATTTAAACTAAGTAAATGCGACACGTTAAAAATAATATTTTTCGACATGTGCACATCATAAATAAATACTGAGATTAACATAGTAATCCGTTAAACATTTTAATCAAACACGGTTATCGCCCATAGATATCATGTGGTAAATTTTACATCTGATATAAAATGTATAATAATGCCAATCAATCTGATATATAGTGCAAGAAGTTTATTTTGCCTCAGAAAGGCCTCGGATTTTGTCTCCTGACGTAAAGAACATTTTGTACCTACTGCGTGGGCATTACCTCTTAAGCAAACTCAGTACTATGAAGAAATTCCTGATGAGAAACTTACAATGAAAGAATATGGCTAAGTGTTTCAGCACCAATTCGATTTCACAAAGTCATGGTTTATGTCATTGGTGGTGCGAGTGCATCACACATGTTTCAACGTGAATATAAAAGCAATCGTTCAAGAAACTAATTGAAGATATTACATTAGAGAAACTCTTACAAATTTTTTACTTTTTGACGTAAATGTACAATGGACAACGTACAAACCTCAAGAAGCGGATGCAATATGCCCGCCTTACATTGCATAGGTCATAAAAACATTTACCTAAATGGATTTTTTATAAATTATCTTTAAAGCAAACCCATACGTAATCTGACCTTCAGCATGTGGGACAATGGGTATTATGCACAATTATTTGATATATTGATGTTTTAATCGGAACAGAAAATTCATCGAGAAAATGTGTTCAAGAATACTCCCAATGGGGGGGGGGGAAATCCCACAATCGAACAGAATATTACATCGAGAAAATGTGTTCATAAAATACGGATGCCACCCATATCGCGTTAGTAAAATGAGGCAAAATTACAATCCAAAGGGGGGAGAGAGATGATACAGTTTTACAAGTTTCCATGGCCAAAATAGGTGAAATCTCAGTCCAAAAAGATGGAGATAATCCATGACCCGGGGTTACATAAAAAATTGAAAATAACTTTGTGTATCTACACATCATAAGGAAGCTACATTACCAAGTTGTGTAATGGAAGCTGTTATAAGTTCAGTTTAAAAGGGCGAGAAAAACCCAGGACCCGGAGTCAAATCAAAATCAAACTTGGCGCATCTAATTCATCATAAGGAAGCTACAACCAATTTCCGGTCTGTTACTGAGTAAGTTTAAAAAATTTACGAGATACAAGCAAAATTGTGACATCAAGTCGAAAGGGGAGATAATCCATGACCCGGGTTGATTTGTTTATTATTGTGTGTTTAATGCCTATCAACAGCTACGGTCCCAAGTAAGCCACAGCAAAAATGGGTTCAATGCTGCATTGGGGGATCCTAAAATCATAACGGAATAGTACATCGAGAACAAATAATTCACCCTAAATTATAAAAATTAGAATAACCGACCTGTATCCAGGTCCATACCACACCAATGTCACATGATGAACCCAGATCGTTAGATTACCCATCACAATACTCCCACCTGCCACCCACGACCCGGGTTGAATCAATCGTACTACTAACAGACCTGAACTTGGTATTATCTTCCTTATGATAGATAGAGCGCAAAGTTTTTTCAAAATTTTAATCGACACAGTGTTGAATCAAAAATTGAAATAAACTTTGGCGCATTTACTCATCATAAGGAAGCAACATACCAAGTTATCAGTCAGTAGCTAAACGTTTTAAAAAAGTTTTATGAGTTAACCATGTGGTGACGGACAGACAAGGTAACACTAAATGCCCCCCTCCACGTCTCGGGTTGGGCAAACAAAATATATTCAGCCCTGATCTTAGAATAAACCGACCTTAGCCAGGTCCATACCACACCACAGACCTTGATGACCCCGTCCCCAAGACATAGGATTATTACGAACAAAACTGGCATCGTTAAACAAAGCTAATCCCTCGCTGGCAGTCTTCATAAACAAAAAAAGTCCTCAGTGGACCTTGGGCGGTTAGACGTGTGGGTCATATGTAAAAAAAAAATAATCACCATCCATAACACACATTGTGACCAATATTATTTAAAATCGGTGAAGCGTTTCACGAGTTATTGAAAAATTAAGAGTGTTTACTAACTAAACGTACGACCACATGGACTAACAATCTGACCCCTACTTGCCTATCGTAAATACACATAAAGGGTATAACCATATTCAACCTGTCGCATACAAAAATGCCACAAAGCTGTATTGCGAGGGCCAATGGAAAAAATGAGATTATAAATATGCTAATACCATTTTAAAAATCAATCGCTAACAGGGTTGCAAGAGACATAGAATGTTGCAACCATAGAAGAACTTGTAAGTAAAATGATAAAAAATATGTGGGACACAATAGCTTAATATTGAAACTAGTCTACTGTACTACCCTTCCTCATCGTTTGATTTTGTGCTCATAAAGGGAAATACTGGCAACCGCATCATCACATTGTGGCCCGATAGCTGTCGAAACTGTGCGGGAGTAATTCTAGCCCGAACCCCCCCCCCCTCAATATTATTTTTTTTATTCGTGTACATTGGTTACAGAAAAATAAGAAATATTCAAATAAATTGTACATTGCATTTGATAATTGGGTATTTACTATTACACAAATCCACATATATCTCGAGCTCGATAACGTAGCTTTGGTCGCTCAAACCTCTTAACCTAACAATTTTCACTAATAACGCTGATGTAAATATTTTTAGCAGAAAGTGCACTTGTTCTTTTGAGAATTATTGTTTTTTTATCTTGCTGAAATATACATAGGTCCGAACATAATAATGAAAAGAATATCACACTGGTTTCCTAGGTCGGACACGACCTCGGATCATAAACAAATGACATTCAGTAAGGGTTTAAATAAGGCTCTAATTCAATACTGTAGTGGCCAATTCATATGTTCATTTGAGAAGTATCGTTTATCCTGCAGAATATGTAAATGCATAGAAAATTACAATTTTTAAACAAGTTATTTTGTTACAATAATACTAGCTTGTGTTATCGTCACAAGCTACATACTGAACCCTTACTATAAACAACAATTCAAAGGCGCGGTTTTAATACCAGAGCCATTAAATTATTGTGATGTGGTTTCTAAGAATGTGAAACACAACAGTTTTGTGTTTTTCGATTACTCAAGATTAGTCTCGCGAGGATTATGACAAGTACATGTAACATAAAAGTAAAAACCTGCATGACACATTGAAAGTTGGATCTTCTGCCATCAATAACATTCATTTTATCAACATAACTGCGATTGAGACAAGTCAAATATCGAAACAACGTTCTGGTAGCTTACCCAAGACTGATGAAAATTGTAATCACAATTACCCAGCAGTATCAAACACATTATATAGTACCCAGTGTCGACATTCCTGCTGTAACATTCTGGCTAAGGTGTATTCACTACTACACGTGTGACAGGCGTTTTGCCGGTCTAGTAATGTCGCACAAAAATTTGTTATTTTCCTCCTCACCACATCAATGGTTTTATGCTAAATTCTTTTATTGAATTTTGACACACTGCGGAACAGATAATAGTAACACTAGTAATGACAACTGAATCCATATTTTTGTATGTTTCAATTTGATGTTTATTGGTGTTTAACGTCGATTCACTATTTCTCCATGAAGGCCTATGAGAGGAATCGGAGGAGATTGCAAGTCATACAGTCGCAACTACATGAATTATAGAAACCTACATCTCAGCAATAGTTCAACACCGATCACTTCCTGAATAAATCAGACGGCACATAATACAATATATATACATAGTTCAAATTTGGGAATCTGACTTCCAAAATGTGCATGGTTTGCGGATTTTTGGGACACATTTTAATAAAAATATCCACCCACTTTAAATTAAACATGCCAGAGGAAAAACCTCTTATAACCACTGAACCAGCTGTAGTAATCAAAGTTCTCTGGCATGCTAGCAACAAATTGACCAAAATAGTCGAACTTCGCTTAAGAACGAATTGACTTGAAGACGAATTGACCATTTACAAGAACTTGGCACTAACTTGTCAGAAGGCGAGAAGCAAACATACAACAAGAACATTCATTACCCGATTACGATGGTGAAATTTACACTGAGCTTTCCAGTACTGGATGTTTCGGTCTTGTCGTTTATTTATGTAGTCCATTGAAATAAGTAGGAAATCAAAAGCTGACTGCTATAGACATGTACTTCGCTATACGAGATATTTTACTTCGACTATAAATTTGGAATTTTAACTAGACGGACGTTCTGAATTGCATCAAAATCCATTGCAACACTCAATATTTTGGATTGCACGAGCTTGTTCCCCGTTGACTTTGCCTGGATACAAATAATAGAAACAGAACGATATGGACAAAGTAGTCTAATGAACATGACCACATATGTTCAACCCCCAACCGTCGCGGGCCCCTGTGGGCTGCGACCCAATGTCACGATCAAATTACATTGAATTTTTTTGTTAAAGTTTTTTGTTACTATATCTCTGCAACCTCGCTTCACCCATTACCTTCATACATCACATGGTGTTTATCATCATTGTCGCACCCGCTTGCAGAAATCGCGATAATCCGTCGGCATTTGCATACGTCCGTCCCCCGTACGTCCCGTGTATTCCGGTTAAGAGTTTTTTTCGTTAAAGTTTTCCATCCTACTATAACTATAAGTAGTGTCCCATTGCTCGCCCCAAGGCGCGACAGCAGGCCACGGCCATCTACGTCTACAAAAAGTGGGAATAATAATGTTTACCCAAGTGGTCTATGCTTGGAAGAAAACCTGGCCTTCGTGGCTTGCCTCGTTTCTTGTTACTATACTAAATGTATTTACATTATCACACCAGCCATTTTGCTGTGATAATGTAATACATTCAGTAAATAGTTCTGCATAAATTTCAATCATCACATATATCAGTGGTTAGGGGTTCGTGGGTATGAAATAATGCATTTCAGAAAATAAAATGAATTACTCCTTCAAAGTATACTTTGCATAGATAAGTATACTTTTTGCAATTGTTGATGAAATCGGCTACAGAATTACAAGTGGAATGGTAGAATTGGAAGTCTACTCTAAACAAAAAAAAACTTCGACACCCTGGTGACCTCCCAGGTAGTCCGTGTAGAGCGTATCCATTGGCAACTCGGAACACCCGTTCACGTGCTGTGACTTTTAGCCAATATTCACTTGCACTTCAAATACACATTTGTACCCCCAGCCACAGCTACAGTCATAAGGCTACTGTACCCACCTTTCAGGACAGATCAAGCTATGTAAGTATTTGTGCTGCCCGACTGCAAAAGGGTTTGTCGCATGTTCCAGGAACTACGTGAAACCCTAGAGGGGACATTAAAAATAATATAATATAACTTACAATTTAAATAAAATTAATTAATATACAACGAACAAAACCACACAACCTACATACTTCATATACTGAAACCCACGCTCGTCCCTGGAGGGACATTATCGACTAATACAATATAAATACTTATTTACTCATACACACAATACGCCATGCCCACAAAACACAAAACTAATTACAACCAACCAAAAACTCCCACAACAAACAACAACCCACAACCACAAAAAAACCAACCACAAACCCACAACAACCACCAACTCAAAAAAAAACTAACAAACCTCGACCGATACTAACTCATACACACAACCCGGAAGGATTCGCCCCTTATCGCCACGCCCCACCAGCATATGCAACAACAGACATGAATACACGCGTTTTTAAGCTGCATACGAAAATTTAGCTATTACACACCATAGATCTCGGAAATATCCGTAAGTGCATTTTACATCAGTAACAAAAAATTTCACCCTTCCCCCAAATATGTTTTTTTCATTTAGTAATAAATACCATCAAAACTAGATATACCATGACGCCCAAGAAAAACGTGTAAATAACCCTATTAGAATATAAAAACATAGTGCAACCAGGAGGCCCCTCGAGTCGCTACCGAGCGTGACGCACAAACGCCCCAAATAGGTGACCTATACCCGCCTCCGAAACCTAATATATTTAGCTTGGAATGAAGTACCTACGACTACAGAACCCCAACGTAGCAAGAATCACCCACGAACGCCCACAACCCCCCCAAAAATATAAAGACCCCCACATAAAACTCCCACATTTTTGTGTTTATTTTTTTTTTGTGGGGGGGGAGGGTTGGGGGGGGGAGGGAGGGGTTTTGGGGGTGGAGTTTGGTTCCAATACTGTACCATCAAAAACGATGAATTTCGTCAAAATAAATTTTTTTTGGGGAGGGATGTTTTTTTGTTATTTTGACCAAATACTTACATTTTTAAATATGTCTACACTGGACACCAAGAAAGCACCACGTGATATTAATTTTTGAAGAGTTTTCTGGGGTCAATTTATCTTCAGGTGATAATATCTTGTTCGTGATCACATACCACATACCTATGGCTCGGGTGGGGCAGAAAAGATCAAATTCCCTGAATATACAGTGCAACCACTCTAAGCCGGACCACCCAGTATGTCGGTTTTTAGAGAGATTATCGCTGTAAAAAAGGGAAAAAAATTTATGGTCATACTTTTCGGCCTCGTGCAATGATACTGGATGAGATATTGCTACACAATCGCTACCTGCGCAAACAGATTGAATGGCTTACATGAGCCTGTGCTACAGCTCTGGCGCAGACAATCAAATTACTTGACTACCAGGGCCCGTTGCTTCCAAACCTCTGATTAGCTAACAGACTGTTAAATCCTTCATCAATGCTAAGGATGCTAAGGATTTAACAGTCTGTTAAGCTAACAGAATCTTTGAGCAACCGGGCCCTGAGACATGCCCAAAATACGGTCAAAGCGTCGATGATATTATCAATATGTACCGTGAAACCTTTCACTAAACCGGACACCCTGAATGGTCCCCCAAGTGCTTCCCAGTTTTAGACAGGTTTCACTGTAAATCTTGTATTTGACCAATCCTCACCATAGGTTGTGTGCTATGGCGACCATGAACAGTCACAATCACTGGACAAAAATATCCAAAAATCATCAAAATAAGATAACAGACCCTTCTTGGTGTCCGATTAGTGAATTCCACTGTAATATAACCTGTGCATCCATATTCTTTGCTTTGCCCGACCCCATCAGAAGCAACGTGTCCACTGGATTGCCGGATAATGCCCGATGGGCTTGCACGAGTTCGCGATAGAGGTGCCCACCCTGTACGTCCGAGCGGTGGGGAGTGTGAGTGGTGTCCCGGGCCACGGGTGCGGGGCAATCGGTAGACGACAAAAGGGCGTCGAATACAGTACAAGAGATTTATTAAATTAACCCTTAATATCCTAATTAACTTGAATGACTGTGATATGATTTATTTCCGACCAATCCATCTCGTCACAATATGTTCAGAGTAGTCCATTGATGAAACGTGGGGCGTTTTTGTTCTAAAATATATGAAAATTACTTACTTGATCATCCTTTATCAAAGATAATGATTCATAAATGTGATGGAATATATATATAGGAAACATTATATGTGAACACACTGTCCTCATTAGAATTTTAATGTCGTTTTTTGCGAAGAATCTATTCCCGTGTCGGAGACACGGAATCGATTCTTCGCAAAAAACGACAGAAGTTTTGGGTATCCTATTATGCATAGGAGTGGCCTCACAATAGCTCTTCCTATTTTTCGTGTTATTCCAGCCAACAGCTAAGTTATCCACCTCTTTCTGGCATTTGACAAGAGACTGAAAATGCGAAGTAGAACTATGATATAATGTAGCTAATCAAACATTGAAACCCCGGAGAACGGAACCTCAACAATCGTGAGTGTGAACAATGTGGGACGGTTCCGAAAAAGAGGGTGCGGATAGAAAATAAAACCGTTTATTTTATTTATTTACCTACAACATCAACCAAATAAACTAATTTAAAAAGAAAACTAATAAAAACGAACAATAAATGAATAATACATAACAAAAACAGTTCTGTCAATTGGAGGCCCAACTCGCCACGCGTGTCATTGTATGGATATCCTCCCTAAACCTGTACCTATATCTGCCAATACGGTGTGCATCAACTGCCAATACGTGCATGAGGGCGATGATACAGACATACTGATTCACGTTTGCTACCATGCGTCTCCATTGACTCTTCCCCATGAAATATACTTCAGGCTGAAACCAAAGCAGGGACACATAATTACGAAGGTGTTGGAAAGTAACGCTCACAAGCAGATATTTAGTTGCAACTATCTGTGAGAACATCCTTTTTGCACATGCCACTTGTTAGGATGTGACAACAACATCACGGAATTGACAAATGTGTTGCTCCTAAAGCATCTTGACAAACAGAACTTGAGTGCAGACTTTAAGCCTGCCAGGCAGAAATGTTTCACCAAACGACTGGCTACTTTGCTGGAAGAAAATTGCTACTGCTGGTGAAAAGGGCAGCTGGGCGGGTAGTTTGTACATTGGTGGAAGTTCAAAAAGGAGAATTCTTTATGGGATTCTAGCTGATGGCTGCACAAATCCATCAGAAAGTCGGTTACCAGCACTTGTCCCCAGTTGTTCCTAGCCTCAAGACAATTACCTCCAACGTCTGCAGCGATCCCGCATCACAGCTTCAGGGTATTCTCACCAAGTTGCAGTCGTTGGAGAGGATTGTGATTTACTATCCCACTGACTGAGGTTGGTGGGGAAGGCTGTCTGGTTTCAAGGCCTCATTTTCCAGTTAAATGACAGACCACAGAATGTAAATCACCAAAGGCCTTACTAAAGAAGTTCATCAGATGATCCTGCAAGTCAGGTTGTTCGACGCATGAAGTTCTCCGTTCGGTCTAAAGCGGATCTCGAATTGTTCATATGCCTGTGGAGAAATCCGGGGCGTGTGTGCCAATAATGTTCAGCTGTCAACCCAAGAAGCCTTTTCTCTATTGAGCATGGATGATTAGACATTACAATGAGATAATCTAGATGTGTTTAGCAGTGGGCTGATGGTTGTTTATATAGAAACAACCTCCATCTGAAGTATAAAAGCAACAACCGATAGGTTATTTTAAATGGAATCTGGCATTACAAAATTAAGCACCAACATTATAATTTACACAAAATTGTAGCTGCAATAATAATTTAATTTGCAAATTTAAAGAAAGTGCCCACGTTAAACACATTATAATTATGTGACACAGCTGGGTTGATTGGTATTGTTACAATTGGCTACACATTATCTTTACAAAGGGACATATTTAGAGGGTTTGTTTAGCAGTGGGTGGTGATGGGCTGCAAATATATAACCAATGACATTACTGTCGAAGATAATGTCTTAATTCCTGAAATGAAATTGAAAATGAAATTGAGACATGCCAAAATGTGGCAAAAAT
>CM055277.1:48480502-48495502 GCA_029237695.1 Conchocele bisecta
ATCTGGAGGTGAGGGGGGGGGGGGGGTGGGGGGGGGGTCCGGGGTTAGGCCAACCCCCCACCCCCGATTTCAGCCACGGAGTTTACATAGATCACTGTTTACCGCCGCCAGTTTGGAGTCCGGAATTTAAATGAATTTAAATGCCGTTAAAACACAGGAAAGTGCATTTTCGAAGAGCTCAAAATTGTTACAACATGGCTATAGTTGCGAACGGTAAACTCTTGCACTTACTCCCGTACCGTCCGTTAGCTATAGGCTACGGACGGTTGGGAGTGGGAGTAATTGCAAGAGTTACACCTTCGCAATCTAGACAACCCCCAAGTTCCCCAAATGTTGGTATCCGCCCCTCCCCTATGTATTAAACTTGGTAGAGCCAGGTATATTCTTTTTTTTTGTAAAATAGCAAGAAAGCGACGAGTAGTATACTAATAGCCGGAAATCTTCCGTATGTGGACAAATATAGTCCCATGCCCTGCGAATATGGTCGTAAAAGAAATTCCGGGCAACCCGTCAGATAATTATTCAACGTCTACAGTATTATAGATGACAATAGACACCTTCCTATATAGGAACGCGAGAATAAATCCATTTTGAGTTGGTTTTGACAAAATGTGGACTATTGATCCCATCATTTATTTTTGGTGGACGATCTTTCATTATTTGGAGACCGCCCCTAAATTGATCCACTGAAGACACATATTACAGTGGAGTTCAGCGAGTAAGTGCAACACCACGAACGAACACGACAGGTTTATTGACATAAAAACAGTTGACGACACTCTCCAGAACAAATGCGTGGAATAATCTGACAAATTCCGTTATCTCTGGCAGAAATGCATCCGTACCAATGTATACCGGAGTGTCTGAGCAATACGATGGTTTCCATGCTCAAGCTTATATCGAATTTTCCCACCGTGGTTAGCAATGTCTCTCGACGTGGGTTATAACGTATTATGAACTCATCGTAGAGATTTAGATAGCATACATATATAACACACCACGCATTCAGTTCGGTGTTCAGCATACACTTGTTTGTTATTCGTACAACACGGCGAAGAAATTAGGATAACATGTGCATATGTTAACATTAGCAAGAGACAACGGTAACTGAGAACTTGTGTAACTAAATTAACGTGCATTCATCCATCTCCGAGAATTGTTGGTTTATTTAGTGTCCGGAGGATTAGAACAACTGGTTACCCTGTTTAAATACTTAAAGGTACGTAATTAATTCAGGAATACCACATGTCCCGACCAAATCTGCGTTGGTTTTTAATAAGATACACAGTGATTATTTTGCCCCAAAAGACAAGGCTACACCCAAATCACAGACCATTAGACGGTCCAAGCGTACATAAATCAACACTGATAATTCTGATCAACCTGGAAAGGCAATTGGATTTAGCTAATTGTCAATTCGGACCAGAAGAATGAAGACAATCTTACTTTGACTCCTATGGATTTACCACCCACTACATGGAAGAAATAATTTGTCTTTCTTTTTGACAAACAATTCTACGAAATGGACCATTTAACAAACGGGGGGGGAGAGAACTACAAATGTGTAGTTACAGTTACTACAAAACATGTTGGAAAATACTGTGTTGTTTGTGTTGATTGCGATTGCAATAGGACAAATACTCTGCGTTCTCTGTATTCAAACAAACAATTCAGTTTCATTCAAGACTTACTTCAAGAAATGATATGGCTATAATCGATCTGGTTTCAAACATTCACTTTGGAAACACACTACGAGGGGCCTCAACAAAGTTTCAACCATCATGCCATGTCTTTTTGCATTTTCCAAAATTACTTCATTGTTACAAATAACATAATATTAGCATGTACTTTTGTAAAGATCAAATAAAATGAATACAATATCTTGGTCTATAAATTCCATTGTTGTAAATTTATTATTATTTTGTTCAAAAAAATAAAATTATTCAAACTTAAAACTTTACATATCTTCGTTATACGTAATTTTCCAATTTTCCCCCAATTAAATCGAAAAAATTACCAATATATTGATTTACAATAACATTATGTCAATATTAGAAGTTGTTCCAGAAGGACGGCTTAGTGGAAAATTGAAAATTTTTCTAGGTCATTTTTACATAATGTATTTGAAAATAATATTGGAGTTGTCAAAAATATTTGAAAATTATATGGAGGAAAACAGTAACACCCCTAAAATTTTCAGGGTGGTGGTACTATAGCGTGATACAAGAAAGTTTCCACCCCCGGATAAAAATTCACGAATCTCCAATCAAAAATTGCTTCAGGGTGCCACTATGGCGTTGGTTTTATACCACTATAGAGTAATACAAGATAAGTTACCACCCCTGATAATGGGGAGGGAGTAATAAGGTCGGGGTGCCACCATGTTTAAAAAAAAACACACTTAGTAGGGCACCCATTACTTACTAACGAGCACTGGCTCGCGAATTACCTCGGTCACCGAATAATCGGAACCCGGTATGTAACAGGGAAATACCCCTAGACGATCTTAGAAAAGGTCGAAGAACACTTCAAGCTGGGCATTCGTTGTTTACGAGCCCACCGACGACGACGCATATTTGGTTACCTCATGCAGTCTCCGGCAAACTAAAACGCGGGTTTGGGGAGATAAGACCATGACGGTATAGTAATGGTTTGGATTTGGAGTTAACTCGTTCCTCATCAAGAAACCTCCGCAAGATTGGACGAACGAGTAACGGTCCACCGGATGTTCAACAATGTACGGTGTAACATGCACCCAGGCACGCGATTCACCTGCATGGGTGGGAAGACCATGGTGGATATGTACCTGGGGCAAGAATATAGGACAGGACCCCCAGTCGGCATACGAGTATGGCGATTCGACCCCATAAGGGAATCAGCGAGTGCAATGTCGATTCAATGGTTTTGAGCAGAGAAAATGAGAGGGTGGGAATAGCACATACATCACGCGATATGCGTTTCATGGGGGCGCAGAGGTGGGTGGCCGGGCGATTTCGGCTGGCTTGATGTCACGAGGACCAAGACCGTGTTTCAGTTTCACGGATGCTTACCTGGCCCGGGTGTCCGAATGCTTTGCAGGAGAGGTAACAAGGGATCGCCTGTACAGGTGGACGAGCATCCAAAGAGGCCCAAGATAAGGAAGGGGGGCGGGTTACGAGCTGGTGTTGGATAGGGGAAGTGGGAGGCGCGTGGTTGAATTTAGGGCAATTTCCCCGCCATCCACCCACCGCGAAAGGAAGAGAAAGAGGTCTGTTCCCTCAACCATATAGTCTACGACCTTCGAGGCTTGTCTTCGACAAGTCGAAAACCACGCGGACCCCACCAAAAGACCTTGACCATCTTGAGGTCGAGCAACGTCCCTTCCCTATAAATCGGTTGTCCGTTGGTGGGGATACGAAAAAAAAAAATACACGAGGGGAATCACCCACATCTGCGAACGAGACCCCCGACACGCTGGTCTGAGAAAGTTCGGTGACGTTGGGCTCGCAGCATGCAGGGTTAGAAACTGCAGCAGGTAAAACCTGAACCACAATCAAGCAGTTACCTTGTCGAAAGAAGTTGGCCGGCTACCGGTGAATAAAGGTGATTGACGGAAAAGAGGGCCAGCACGGAACGATTGTTTTCTTGCTTACGCCCCGGAGTTTAGATTTCTCGACATCATCCAGTTTATGGCTGGGACCCGCTAACCACGTACGAACTGGGTGGGTTAAGGGCGACGACTTGTAAAACGGCACTTCCCGTATGAGAGGTTTCGATAGCCGGCGGACAAGCTTCGACCATCCGGGGCTACCGGAACTATCCCGAGTGATAAACACGAAGTTGAATGGGTGAGTACCTAACTGTCGATTGTTGGAGTTGGAAAGAGTACAAGAAGGTCTTTCCGAGAAAAAAGGGGCTGACGATGTTCCCATGAAATGGTTGCCAATCATTATCAAACGAACTTGGACGTCTGACCGTTTTCTGGAGGCACTGAACTAAACAAAATGTACGGAGTTCTACAAAGGGGGAGAGGAGTGGACAATACTCAAGGATGCATATCTCTGCCTGGGGTTTGCCCTTCAGTACCTTGCTCCCGAGGGTCGATCGATAGGGGAGGCGGACACTGTCCGAGCTGTGGTTGGTCGCCGAAGGGGCGAGACTTACGCGATGATTGCCAGGAAGGGTTTGGTTGGTGGTCTGACCCATAGTGTTCTCCAGATATACGCCGAGGCTGGCAGGGTAGACGATCAGGGGACAGGTAGGGAGATCGGGAGGAGAAGATGTGCCAAGGGCGGTGCTGGGGTACGACGCCAATGCGCAGTACCTGTCTACCCGGTCGAATGGACATGCCGTTGCTGGGAGGGAGGAGAAGATATGGACGTTGGGATGACCCGGAAGATAGTGGCATTATAGATCGTTTCGTGAGGAGAGTCCAGGCAATGTTACGTGTAGTGGTTCGGATTTTGCAGAGGGTTAGGAATATAAGAGGTTTGCCCCCCGGGCCGAACGTTGCCAGATAAACGTTCTCGGGAAAAGTGGTCCGCCACCTGTTACAATTTAATTAATCCAGAAGTCGACGAGATCGAGGTACGCCAGGCACATGAAGAACGGTATACCTGAACCACGATCCGAGAAAGACTATGGGACGAAGGTCAGAGAAAGTTCGTGCGGGCTACTGGTCCGCCAAATAAAAAGATGAATCATATACTCCCCGTCTGCTTTAAAACTGGTATCTGGTAAGCACGATCTGGATTCGTCAAGGCGGTGCATATTTGGTGAAATGTACTACCACGCCCGGTAAATCGTTCCAACAGGTTCGTGGAAGAGGTCCATCGCAGGCAGAACGGACGGTGGAACGTCGATAAAGAGCAAGGCGGTGTTTTGCGGAGATATTCAAACTGGTTGGCAACGCGTGTTGTGGCAAGCTGGATAGATGACAGACGATAGACACCTTGAACACCCACATTATACGAAGGATGAGAAGAAACTGTCCGACCGGGCACTGAGGTCGGCGTGCTTCGGACGACCTGGAGGAGATTAGGGGAGGCTTACGAGATATCGAGCAATGAATGACTCGATGAGTGGATCAACAAAGGACCGTGGTGGCATAACTGGTATACCAGTTGGCCAAAGCACCGGATGCAATAGTTCTACTACGACTTTCTTGACCAAGTTACCTTGGAACGCGGCCAGGGATTTCGAACTGTATACAGATGGACACTGGACAGCAATGTAACTTCTTGGAGTCCGGAGAAGACGCTGGCGGCGGTGGTTGAGGAAAGAAGATGAAGAGCAACGTTTTCATAGGAAAGAAGGCCGAGTGGTTGGCGTGGGGAACCGCGCTTGGGGCCAACTGAACACCGGGACTGTGTCCAAGCCTGAATTCAAGGGGGATATAGCCCATCGCTCACTGTGCAGCAAGTGTTACTACCTACGTGGGGGTGACGGAAGCTCTAAGCACTCGGCCAAGGGATGTCGAGGAGATCTAACCATCTGACTTGGGGGAGGTACAAGTGGCGCCCTCGAAGGGGTAAGATTACATGGCGGAGATAAAAGGGGATCACCGGATTGGTTAACGGTATGATGGAAGACGTACAAAGCAGGAGATTGTTCGGCCGTACTACGGCAACGAGGAGAGCTATGGTAAGTGCTACGGGGTACACACCGAGCCTATAATATAGGTTTAAAACAAAAGACACTGAAAAAGGGAAAAAGGGGAGAACGACTATGGGATCTGACCGAAATACTCTGACGAAGGTGTGTAACCAGACGGAAAAGGCTCTAACCCAGGGCTCCTGACCAACCGACTAATGACTCTGACGGGCGAGCCCGTTGTTATTTTAGTCCGGGGGTAGCTTGGTAGACAGTAAAGGCAACCGGAAGAAGTTCTTCGCGAATGAAAACCCCGCCGATGGCACACTCTGACGAGGTAGTAGGGCACGGGCTCATCGGGTTTTGGTAATATAATTTTCGATCAAGATGATATACATTTAAGAGACCACCAAGGGGATCAGGGTCGCGCGGCGGCCGGCCGCACTCAAAGCTCATTTCCGGGCTTATAGAGGTACCGGACGGCAACATCCGATTGGAAAGGCCTTTTGCCTCAGCTAAACCAACCTGGGTCGCCGCCCCGCGAGATGGCATAGGGCTTGTTCGTCATCTTTTTCGAACTTGATGGCATTCCGCAGGCTTCATACCGGATCAATCTGGATCACCTCGCTGGTTCAGTGCAGATACCACCCGGCGGGCAGCCTGGTTCACCCACTCAGTCAATCGCGGTATGAGGGTCTACAAGCTCTTTGGGCAATATTGTTGGTGTCCGAACAGTACTCTCCAGCCAGGGTCACATTGAAACCGCTCCACGATCCTCCCCTGGTTCCAGTGGACATCGACGCGGTCCGCCTCAGACAGAAACGTTTGTGTTTCTGCCAACAGTATGATGGGACGACCCGCCCCCAATGAACTCGCCGGCCAGGAATTCGGACCTTGTGAGAAGATTCGGCCATTTGGGAAAGGGCTTCCTCCTTGTATATTCGGGATAAAGAGCCTCGGCCACCCTCATTGGACTCCTTTCGTGGCCAGTGGCTCAGCCTCCTGTTATAGCGACTCGCTACGTCAACCGACTGTCAGGGCGTACTTGTTACGTCTTGCGACCGATTTAGATCAGGAGGGAGCAACGGGAGGTCTGCTTGGTGAATTTCGTTTCAGCACCGGCCCTCCCCCCCCCCCCCCCCCCCCCAACAAAAAACGTCGAATTTCGGGCGTGGATGGGTAATACTGCGCCAGAGCGTTTGCCAAATAAATATTTCTGCTTAATAGAGCCAAAAATTCCTTGCAGCGTTTTCGGGATAAACCTTGGGCCGCCGAGGCGAGGTTACTTGATGGCGGCGAGGTTTCTTCCAGTAGCCGCCCCGGGAGGCTGTTGTAAAATCTGTTCGGAAGCTAGGCGGCGCTAAGGCGAACCGATAGATTTTGATTATCTAAAGCATGTGTTGTCCATCGTAATGCAAGGTATTCAAGTAGATCGAACAGTCTTCCAAAATGCCCTCGGCCAGAATCGTCCGGTAAATGCGTCGTCAATAACTAAACCACCTCTTAGTTTGTTGGGAGTTTTCACTGCAAGCGCTGGTTTAAGTTTCTGAATGAACTCGGAGGAATCTACCATTCCGCTTTGGCGAAATGGGTGGCCGTGTTTGCGTCCTCGCGCCACGTCCCGTGAAGAAAATTCTTTAGGGCCAAAACGGATCAGAAGCATTTTACGCCAAGCTAAACGGTGGTGTTTAATGGGCCGTGTAGCCATTCATCAAGCAGAGCGAAAATGAAAGCTCGTCAACAAATAAAATCGTTTTCTTTATACATCTTATGCTATTTATAAATACGTTTCTAAGGCTTAATTGCTATGCATATTATTTCTTTGCAATATAGTTTGCAGGCGAGGCCTGTCGCCAACCTTTCCCACGAAGTCGACGAACGCCGATCTTCGCGGTCTATTTTTGGGCCTATGACAGCACATATAAGTCAGAAAGCTGGGGAGCGGGATTCCATGCGGCGCGAGACTTTTATGCGGGATATTGTCCGCGCTACTTCGTGGTTGTCGGCGGCGTCAACGCTCCGGAAAGTTGCACGGTAGTGATTCCTCAGCGGCCGAAAGATTCTTTTTGATCCAGTCATAAGACAGGCTGTTCGTTTTCGTGACCATTGCTGCGGTGAGCGACTCTGGAGTTGTTCTACAGATTAAGCGTGGACGCTTAACGCGCTTCATCTACGTCCCGAGCTTCGCATTAAATCGAGAATTAGAAATGGTTGCTGCGGGCTGATAACGCCAATTTGCGTAACATCCACCGCAATCACCTACTCGCCGCGGGTGTGTATTGTTTGTCCATCAATTTTATGAGCTTTATTAATTCGGTGGGCATATGTGTTCCAAATTAAAATTAACAGTGAATTAGCTGTGATCTAACGCAGTTGTCAGCGGTGCTAATGGAACACTTGCCAAACTCTACTGGGGTAAAATTTACACAGCAAGCTGTTCCTTTAGCGCGTGTTTCGACAAAGGGGTCATCCCCGAGGTCGTTCCACCACCAATTGAATTCTGGGAATTGGCAGAAAAACATTACTCCGCCGCTACTGCGTAGAGCAGAATGGATGTCGCCCCTAGGGTTTTTTCGTCATCACCGCGCCTAGCCGCGATTACGTATCGGGTATTACCATTTCTCAATCACTGCGTTCAGACATCTTATCAACCGCCTGGTCGACTGTGAGACGTCGCCCCTGAGAACTGCAATTAGTTGCAGCGAAGCCAGTTGGCAATTGTTTTGTTTAAACAATTTGTTAAGCATTTGTTCAGCATGCGTTAGCAAGTTGATTAAGCATATTGTTCATGCATTTTGCTCAGCAGTTTGTTAAGCATTTGTTAAGCATTTGTTAGCAATTGTTTAAGCATTTGCTCAGCCAATTTGTTCAGCAAATTTGTCAACTGATTGGTTCCAGTCAGTTTACTAACGATCGTTAAAGCACAATTCTAACCTGCGCTTAAAAACACTTTTTAAAGCAGTTTGGTTGCTCAGTCCTTTGAACAGAAAGATTGGCGTCGGGGCTTTGTTTCCGAAACTCAAGCTGTCGAACCACCAGTCGCCTCCTCGCGCGATTGGGATAAGCGTCGTTCTCTCGAAAGTACAGTCATTCGAAATGAGTCTCGGTCCTTGACAGTATAAAGGAGGGCGACCCATTTGCGTTTGCTCGCGCAGATCCTGTTGAGGGTACGGCGTTTGTACATTCGAGGTGGACGAATCCATACGCTTTGACCCGCATTGGCGGTCCCGGAAATGCGTAAGCTCGGAGAGCATGTCCTAACTATTTGGTCATCGCCACCTCAACCATTGGTTGCTGAGCAGTAGTCAATCACTTTATTTTAGGGTGGGCTCGCCCTGAAAAAAGATCGGATAGAAAGCCCCGCAGCCTATCGCGAAGCCTGGTCGGCGGGATGGGGTCAACGACGTAGACTTTAGTGTCGGTCCCAGATTCCACGGGCTCCGCTGATAAGTAATGTTGTGCCGTACAGTGGGGACACCCAGGATCACAATGGTGTCGGAAGACAATCGCGGTAAGGAGCCCACGAGCAAGTCCAGGATGGAAAACCCGTTTTTCCCGCATTCCAGTGCCTGCCCAAATATTATGGCAGAGAATGGGGGCGTCCTTCGTAAACCCCAGAAGGTTTTTTTAGTTAGAGTTTGCTGAGAACGTTATCGGACATCTTCGATGTTGAGTTTGCGCATCAGGTGAATTACATAATTGGTACCACGTTCAAAGCGCCAGCTCCGTCCGCCTGTTTTGGTTTATCTGGATCGGTCACACGCCATCGGAGGCCATTCTCTACTCGACGCGCCGACTACCGTGCCAGTTGGTCGTCGTTCCGTTCGGTTCGCGTGTCTAGCCATAGCGATGGACCTTGGTTTAGTATGGAACGCCGCAAGAGACATGTTCTGAAGCTGCAGGTCCTTTGGCGAACCGTGGCAACCTCCGGGCACGCATAGAGCCCATGCAAGCAAACTGCTTTTTTGACTTCGTCTCCCACTGCTGGTGCACGCGAAGTTAAGGCCCTGGCTGTTAGAGCTGAATTGGGGGCCTCCCCTCGATCGTACACGTCTCGACCTTTTGTGATTGTTTTTTGGGGTTATAAAATGTGTCGGTTTTTTCTTAGCCCCGAGCGCGAACCGGGCCTCCTCGAACAGCATCTGTATAAACCTTTCATTCGAGCGGGGCAGGGGACGTTCATATTAATGTTCCAAAATTTTAAAATTTTCAAACTTTTGTTCTTTTGTCATCTTGCTGGATTAGGCGAAGAACTCGGGGGTCGTAACAAAATATGGCAACGCGCCCGGCGTACTGGGGTTACTAATCAAATCGCGCGAGTTCCAGGCATTGTGAACATGTTCGTATTCCAGCGGAAACATTGTCTATCGAATACGTCGATGCCATGTCAGTGGCTATGAGAAACTCGGCCATAGTTGTTGAACATTAGTTCGTATTCGAGGCGGTCCGCAAAGCATATATCTTGGTAATCAATTGGTTAGACGTCGCTGTTCGTCGATCGACAATCACCTCAATACCAGATATGTTAACGTGGTCTTCTTGACGATGGCGTCGGCCCGGGTTCCGATAACGCCGGTTCGGTCCCCGTCTGTCGACGTCAGCCATAAAATAGTGAAAGTGAGGCCGAACAGGTTGCCGGCACAATTGACGTCCCCGTTAGCTCCGAGGGTTGGGGAAGCGGGCCAATGAAGCTGCTGGTTTCTTGGTTCGATCGTCGAGGGGTTGTTTGGTAAGGACCACGCCTCTGTCTCACGCCTTTTTATCCCCGAGGGGTCTCCCGCATGCTGCGGTTATGGATTGAGTTTGCGCCCGTATTGACTCGTAAGACATAGTTTTCGATGAAACCCTAATTAACAAACCTGTATGATTTTTTTGTTCAATACATCGCAACGATGGCTGGTTCACAATGTTTACATGGACGAATTCGATCTCACTACGGGCAACCGAGGACGATGATTAACCTAAAAAATCGCCGACGATTGAAGATAAACGCCCTTCATAGACTTTTTTTTCAGCCGGCCCGATGGAAATAGGTGGGGCGCTAATCAACACCCCGTGTTTTTCTCTAAGTCGGGAATTACTCGAGGACAGCTGTAGATGGGTATTACAAACAACTCGTATTTTTTGGCAGAAGAAGGTTTACGATCCCATCTGTACGGCCGCTGTCCTACTCGTAAGTTCGAACTGGAAATGTCCGGCAGGTTGCGGTCTAAAACGCATTAAAGGTTACATGCACCACGCAGTAGGCACAAACTGTTATTTATTTTTAGGAATTAAAATAAGTGTATAATTTATGTCACTAATTCCACCAGTTTTCCTAACAAAAATTTACGAGTGCCTGCATATACAAAAATATAAATTTTTTTCATTTTATTAATTATCAATTTACAGTTAGCGACGCGCAGGTAACAGTCTATTTTTGATAAATGTGCCGGGGGACGACGACTTTCAATCATACGGATTGCGGTGCGCAATGCGCCAGTATATTCTACACCGCCAGTAGCTTCTTCCAATATGTAAAGAATGGAATATCAACATGTCGAAACGTCCAGGACGGACAAATTGGTATGAAAAACGGCGTCGGTCCAAAAAAAAAACAAATCGAAATGACTGGAGGGTTAGGGAATGGCAAGTACAGAGAGTGAGAGTGGTTAATTAATTTGGCGACCAGATCACCAAATGGAAAGGATTTACGTGGAGATTTAGATTTTGACTCGAACAGAGATTTTTCTTCTCAACTTCCGATAACTTCACTGCGGCATGTCAAACCATGTGATCATGAATTGACCGTGGTCACGTGACGCCCCGTTTTGTTTGGTAAAAAATAAGCCACAGGTCGGAAAATACCCATTTCTGGTCGCGATTATAAACAAATGCGATTTAACACCAATTAACACGCGCCGTAATTAAAAAAATAAACTCGTTAGTGGGTAGACAAATGGACTTATATAAGGCATGACAGAAAATGAAATAAAAGTAGTAGTTAACTGTGTAACCTGATGCGTTAGGCCATGTACCTTTAAATGTCCGAAATCATCAACATTCACAAAACCTGGAAACCCCCTAGCGCTGAGCACCAATTGGCCGGAAACCGGGGCGGTGGTCAAAATTCAATAGGGACAGAACTAGGATTCGTAGAATTGGAAGAGGAAGTGGTAAAAACAATTAATGCCGGCCCGTGCTGTAAAGAGACCCTACAGTCCTACCGACGAAACGATGACGAAAGACGGCCGCCGCGATATAAACGGTCGAGGTATTCAGCGAGGTCCGTAGTATAGCCACCGAGCGCTATTCGAACAAAAGGAGATCTGCGAAAACGAATAAATCAGCAACCGTTTTGTTGCCTGTTTTCTTTGTTCTTATTGATAAGTTCAGGTGGTTAGTGTTAAGATGGGGGGATGATTGTATTACGATGGATTGACCCACCGTATGAACCTTCGCGGAACTCCGTGGCCTCGAAATAAGGGCTTACTGCAAAAACAGTCCGGGGCGAACTGAGGGTCCTTAAACCCCTCCCCCTCCAAACTCACGGCGCTGGTAATGAACAGATCGCGCTAGAAGAAATAAAAGTTGGAGGAAGCCCGTGACGATAGAGAATTCTATCGAGCGGATCAACCGAAATGCCTGCGGATCCAGTTTGTGGGATGAAAAGAGGAAGCTCGACTTTAGAGTCCTGCCTCGACTAAAACCGTGGGATGGCGCTACCGCACCACAAAGAAAATCGGATCCGCTGAAACAAGTTTCGAGGGTTCCTGCACGAGGACTACAATCACTCGGTGAGCGTCTTTCGCACTATGGTCAGGAGAGCACGGCGTCACATAATAGTAAAGCATCCTCACAGGCTCATCGGCATGACTTATATCGACAACTAGTTATTAAAGCACCCAGCACCCGCTCGCCCGCCGGCGGGATGGCCAATGAGTGGGTTAAAATAACAACTGACAGCCCTCGCCAGTTACTCCTGGCCTAAAGTTAGCCGGAAAGGCGGTCTGTCGGCGCTGCTTGGTTTGATTGGGGGTCTGGTCTCCTTATTGCTACCTATTTACTTGTCAAAAACGGCTTAGGATGGCTTGCCGAGAAAAAATGTTGGGCTTCCGGGCTTTTAACCGTGGACGAATCGCCGGTCTTCTACTATTTCGCCGCCCGAAGTTCCTAAAAACCAGAGCGCGGAATAGTCATACCGCCAAGAGGGGCGGATGACGAGACTTAATTTTCCAGGCCTCCGTGGGCTGTGAACACTTTTACGCTGGAGGCAATCAAGTTCATATATTGTAAGGTTACTCACTTTGTGAGGTATTATAGGCGGTGGTAAAATTTATTATACCATAACCATCCTTTGTTGTAGACTGCTACAGGAGAAATGCCGATTTCATGTGGTCTTGCGACCAGTGAGATCCAGATCAGCCTGAGCATTCGCAGTCTGAATTAGGATTCCTAGTCACTTATTCGGCATTCTATTAATGGAAATGCTCATATTGTATTTTCGAACAATCGATAATTATCAATTGTAAGATTATTTCACTGGGGTGAGGTATTATAGTGTGTGGTTACCCAACAAAAATGACTAAATTCTGGGGGTGGGGATTAAAATATTACCCCACCAACTATGTTCACTGTTATTGGTTTGAATGGTGCTTATTAGTATTCATATTAGCATAGTTTTATACGCTAAGGACAGTATACTACCAAATTAGGCAGTGATGGATTATAGATGTATTCTTAACAGGCAAGTAATCAACTGTCTTGGTCAGTGTGTGCCAGGTTATTATTAATTGCAATCTGCAATGCCGGTGTGTCTGTCCATGTTTGGTCGCCATTTTTATGAGTGTTGATAAGGTTTATTGCACATAGACTGGTAAACAGCATATATATATAGACTTACATTTTAGTTGGATTCATGTGCACAACTAGAATCACTAGTTTTCAATTAAAGTTTCATCCCCATTCTAGTCATCATTTTTAAATGAGAATAATCCATATTTAATCCACAGGTTCGGGAGTCTGTGTTAACTGTCAAGTTACATCACGGATAAACATTGTCCAACTTTCACAGAGAGTTGCTTGACCATTTGACCGGAAAATGGGGTCTAAGTGTATAAAGCAAGAAAACGGACGAGGTTTACAAATCGAGGTATCCATAGCCAATGTTGTTTATTATAAATAAACCCATTGTTAACCCTAATTGTTAGATAGTGTAGACTATGTTGTGCCCATTGTAATCCATTATGTAATCCATTGTACCCTAATGTATAGATACCTGTAATACTAGTGTTTTGCCCCTTGTACCTTATGTAATCCATTGTACAACAATGTAGAAATATGTAGAACTATTTGTGTTCCATTGTAACCTTATGTAACCCAATTGTACCCCTAATGTAGATAGTTGTATACTATGTTGTGCCCTTGTATCTTTATGTAATCCATTGTACCCTAATGTAGATACTGTAGGACTAGTGTGTTCCTTTATAACCTTATATAACCCATTGTACCCGAATG
This sequence comes from Conchocele bisecta, assembly GCA_029237695.1. Taxonomy (NCBI): domain Eukaryota; kingdom Metazoa; phylum Mollusca; class Bivalvia; order Lucinida; family Thyasiridae; genus Conchocele; species Conchocele bisecta. The sequence goes on from CM055277.1 coordinate 48,494,570, forward strand.
TAGATACTATAGACTAATTTTGTGGCCCTACCGTAACGCTTTGATAATTTATCTGCCTTTGTGGAGTGTTCCTTTAATACATGGAACGTTCAACTTCTTCATATAAAACGTAGCCACGTCATCGCCATGAACAAACACTGTGACTGGATTTGAGATGTATTGTAATGGATAAACAAATGTGATGTAACACGATCAAACTTGTATTTTGAAATAACAATGTTGGATGAGAAAAACAAATACACCATTAGATTTTAAACAATAAATTGTTTTACTTTATAATGCATATAGGTCTAAATATTATTATATGTAGGTACACACATGTTTACACTTATGGGATAGATATGGAATTAAGACAAATACAATTGTTACAGGAGGGAATGTCTGTCGTTACTATTCCCAGAAATTGTATTAGCGTAGTCGAACTGAGAGTCATTAAGCTTGCTATCTAATGATTTTACATAGCTGAAATATGGTGAAACAGAATAGAAAAAAAGTAGTGTAATATAAAGATGTTTATTTTTTAAAAGTTACCACTTCCAAATTGAAGCGAAAATAAATTATGACTCTCTTACGACTAAAATGTTCGTAAGTGCAAATTTAAGATCGTCCGTAAATTTCAATTTATGAAATTACATATGCAGCCTATGCTCAATAAATGTAAATCCAATAATGATTTACAAGAAAACAATGTTAATGTGAAATTTACAGACTATCATAATTTTGCACTTACGAACATTTTCGTCGTACGAAGTTTTGTGAAACGGCCCTCAGATCCGGTATCTTGTATTTTTAATTACGGCAGACATTTCGATTTTTCTCATATTTACAAGTGTAATTAAAATGGTTGCCCAATAGTTTAACGACAGCACATATATAATACAGTCATGAACAGAGCGTGTTTTTAGTCTTTCCGCCAGTATTTGCAGACAATTT
>CM055277.1:48500425-48544834 GCA_029237695.1 Conchocele bisecta
GTTGTTAAAATGTAATGTTATCGAACACAATATTGTTTTCGCATTGTTTATATAGCTGTACTATTTGAGAAGCTTTCGTGAAACAAACAGTAGTGTGACTGTCTATAGTTCCCAAGATGAACACAGAAAAATGTAAACAATTAAGTTGATATTAGCTGTGCAATAATTTTCTTTAAAACCTCAATTCTTCAGTCACAGCCACGCAATTACATCCTTTCGAATGAACTACGTGACCGTTGAAATAGAGAATAGTATGTTAGTGTCGTTTCCGTGCCGCGCCAGATATTTGTTCCCATTCACGGCACTAACCTACTCTTCTATTTATCCCGTCAACACCTACACATGGCTTTAAAATGCACGAATAACCCCACAACAGCCACCGCACATATTCATACGCAGTGATTAGGTCGTATTTAAGAATATCAAATATGTTTCACGGCACCGTGTTTCACGGCTCATATATACACACTGTGTTGACAGGATATAGGAAATCATCCCGTCAACACAGTGCGTATGTGCCGTGAAACACGGTGCCGTGAAACATTTGTGATATCCTATCAATACGACCTAATCACTGCGTATGCATATGTGCGGTTGTCATGCCCTACTAGTCGATTCTCCGATTTTGACGATGCGGCTGGGGTTATATTTTGCATTTCAAAGCTATTTGTAGGTGTTGACGGGATAAATAGAATAGAACATTAGTGGAGTGAATGGGGAAAATATCTGACACGGCACGGAAACGGGATGTGCTCGGCAAAGCCTCGCCCATCCCGTTTCCTAAGCCTTGCCAGATATTTTCCCCATTCACGGCACTAACCTACTATTCTCTATTTATTGCACAGCGAATATCAACTTATTCTTTTTTACATTTTCCGCGTTCAGTTTAGTGCTTCTGTTGTTCATTTAGTCCTGCAGACATTACTGTTTATTCACGAATGCTTCTCAAATATTACGGCTATTCCAAAATCTTTCATGGTGAAATGTGGCTAATGCGATTTGTGGCAAGAGTATAGCTTCTGATCGAACATGCAGCCTGATAACAATATGTTTTGCTTGTTAGAAGCATGACGGCTGTTTCATCGGTGGAAATGCGAACAGTGCAGATCCTGATCAGACTGTGCGGATGCACAGGCTGATCTGGATCTACACTGGTCGCAAAACCCATAAGCCCCATTTCTCCAGTCATAGCCACATATGTGGCTACACTGGTTGCAAAAACCGCCACGTCTATTCTGTCCGTTACATGTGAATAATCATTCATAATCATACACAATCATTCACCCATTCCTTCAGACGCCATTGCAGTTCCAACTGCACACATTACACAGTGATTGATGACGTTTTCATCGAAATCCTTTACCAATTTCCCGACTTATACAACTCGCAACTCGCAATTTATTTGAAATAATATTAGGATATTGATTAAAATGTGTATGCTTCACATTATACTCTGCATTATACTGCGCCGTTGTTTTATGTTGTTGCTCGACGTGTAATTATATGAAGTTGCTCGACATGTATTTACAAAAATAATAAGTTTGTTTATTACAGTGGAATGCCTCCAAACCGGACACCCTGGGAGGTCACCAGGGTGTCAGGTTTAGAGGGTTCCACTGCACATAAGCACTCGATGACTAATTGTCGTCAATTTCAGTCATGAACAAACAGAACAATGAAATAGGGGTCCCCAGTGTGTCAGGTTTAGAGGGGTTCCACTGTATAGTGTCATCCCTATTGAAAGGGCCAGTCATATTACACTTATGAGACACTCTATCGAACAATCAGTACTTCCCAGTTCCTATCCTTTATGCCAGGTACCCGCCGGGAAGGCAATTGGTACCCTTATATTGAACTAGCTGCCGGCTCACCAACCGGTCAGACCAGTCCGAGCGGAGGTTCGAACCTACGACCTCCCGGTTGCAAGGCGGGTGCCTTATCCACTAGAATTTAATATTGCTTACTTGCTAGCATGTGCGCTATTCCTTTAAATTAAAAACAACAACAACAACAAAAAACAAACAATTTGGATTTCAGATGTGCGTCGAATGCTATGAATACTCCGAAAAAAACTCATGGTACATATATATTCATATGTAACGATCTGATGTCCATTCTCGAAAAATCTCTCATTATTTTGTAATAATGGATGTAACGTTATATGTATTAGTTGCCGCCCTCGTCAGTTCATATTTCGAAAATATATTAAACAAGAAATGCGTCTGTCGAACGCGGATGCCACCTGCAGCATATTTGAGAAACTGTGACACAGTGGTTAACCGAAAAGTGTGACGGACGGACGGACGGACGGCGGACGGACAGACGGATGGACAGACGGACAGACGGACGGTCCAAACACTATATGCCACCCATTTCTTCGAAACCCGGTGGCATAACAAATCCTCTGTAAGGTCAATCATAACAAGCAACTGGTTTCTCCTCTAGTGACTGTACACAACAAGCTGCGTTAATCTTGTCCAGATTACCAACGTTTCTGAAAATCCATTGACAATGCCAATTCGGAAAACAAGCAAGTTGATTGTCTGAGACTGAGCTGTAGCACAGCCCAGGCTCAGTCAATCAAGATACTTGATTTCAAGCAATTGATTTCTCCTCCAGTGACTGTACACAACAGGCTGCGTTAATCTTGTCCAGATTACCAACGTTTGTTGTCTGAGCCTGAGCTGTAGCACAGCTCAGGCTCAGGCTCAGGCTCAGTCAATCAAGATGCTTGATTTCAAGCACAGTACTTTTTAAATAAATAAATTGATATATTGTCAATATTAGCCCAGACAGTAGTGTACTGAAACAACAATGTAAGACTTTAACAACACAACTAAAATAATAATAAAGAAAATATATAATTATTACTTTTTTAAACTGCGCGAAGTATTTTTGGTGCGAAATTCGCAATCTGACCATGTTCAAGTTCGATCTGGTTCGTTGTCATTGACCATTCGTGGCTATCACTGACGGTAATCACTCCGCAATAATACAATTAATATGTTCAACAATTCTGCAAAAACCAGGTACCCATTTTTCCGACGTTTCGGAACAAGGCCTTTATTAAGGAATTAATTTCTACTGAACGCTAATAGTTACATGGTTTCCGTTGTTTGCACATATGTATAGCGCGTTCTGTTTGCATATGGCTTTAGGCAATTCTCATTCCGGGGCTGCGCGTAGTCCAAGTGCCTTCATGACGTCACTACTTCATGACGTTCATATGAATACCCGGAATATGAATACCGAAAATTAGCTACGTGAATGAGACGATTTATAAAAGTACTGAAAATACTGAATATAATGCTCAAATTACATCAGTTTTTTGTTGGAAATGTAATAATACGGTTTGATCATGTCCAGCCGTGTGCAAACGTTTGTTTGCACACGGCCGGACATGATCAAACCTTATAGTGGCATCCATTTTAGATTAGTGATTAGTATCACTGCAGCGTTTTGCTACTACTGTCTGTTTCACGAAAGCTGCCCAAATGTTACGGCTATACAAACAATGCAAAAATATTTTTTTTTTTCGATAATATTATATTAAAGCAAACTTTAAGAATGAGCCTTCTTTTTAGTTCGTGAAATATTGATTTTATTACGAAAAACTGATTTGTCTATGGGAAATTAACATGGGGGGAAAAGGAAGTGGAGGGAGCTGTGGGAAATGTCAGAAAACGAAACATTTTGGAAATTGACTCCGAAACCTGGCTAGATAGCTTGGAAATGATCTCACTAAGAAAACAAAACTTAAATTTTGAAAATCGGTCCAGTATTTCTAAAATTCTAAAAATGTCCTCATGTTAAATCCCCATAGACATCTTCACTCTGTGAAGATGTCTATGGGGATTTAGCATGGGGAAATTGTTTTTTACAATCAAATAAATATTTAACCAAATTTCACATATTAAAAAGAAGGCTCATTCTAAAATTTTACTATAATTTGATAACATCGAATTTAGTATTGATTTTGAATTGTTTTTATTGATGGCATGGCAACAGTGCAGATCCTAATCAGATTACGTAGACTTGTCGCACATTCCATAAATCACATTTCTCCAGTCACAGCCACAAATATGTTAGCGTTGGAATTAATTTTCCTACACACAATTGAAAATAAAATTATTTGTGATGTTATAAAGATGGAGAAAATGCTACATACATCTATAACATTGAAATAGCATCTTTAATTATTTAGTTATACTACAGCCTGGTCCAATCTTGCCAATCAATTTCTTTATTTCCAAATACTTGACTTGTACTTGAAATAAAGCATATTGATTGACTGAGCCTGAGCTGCGTTACAGCTCAGGCTCAGACAATCAAACTGCTAGATTGATTGCGAATTGGCATCGCCAATGGATGTTCAGAAGCGTTGACAAGCTGGGTAATATTAGCGCTGTCATTATTGACGTTAACATCGCTTGGGAGCAACGTTAATATGTGAAAATGATTAACTTCTATACATAAATAATGAAATATGGAGAACAAGTCTGATGGAATCAGACCTTTATCCCGTCAACTATGTCGCTACTAGACGTGAAAAGCAGGTACGTGTATTTTTTCTCGTTCACGTCTAGTAGATACGTCATTATGTACGACGTTACGTCATTATGTGAATGACGTAACACGATAATCTTGTCGCTTCAGAAGACAAATTTATGAGGCCACAAATGCATTTTTTACAGACATTTGAACAACTTTGATGTGGTTAACGGGATAAATAGAATATTATTATAGTGTCATGAACGTGAATAAATATCTGACTCGGCTCGAAATCAGGATGTGCTCGGCAAGCCTCGCCCATCCTGATTTCTCAGCCTCGACAGATATTTATTCACGTTCATGACACTATACTAATATTCTCTATATACAAGTGCAGTGTTATATTTACGGGAGAAATTGCATGTCATTTACATGTACGTCTGTCTATGATACAACCTGTTTCGTTGATGGCATGGCGAACAATGTAGATCCTGTTCAGACTGTGCGTCACACCCACAAGCCCCATTTCGCCAGTCGGTTATATAGGAAAGTGTTTATCACCCGCCTCCCTTCCCCCCTCCCCCCACCCCAACCCTCCCCCCACCCCACCCCTGACAGACCCACCACCGCATCCACAAGACAGAGTGAACTTTAATGCACGGCCGGACAAGGCACCAACCATTCCCAACTACACTACCGCCTGCGCTAATCCGGCCAGTATTTGACAATTTGAATATTGCGATTGAATTAAAACATCTTGAATGGTTGAGCCTGAGCTGGGCTACCGCTAAGGCTCGGACAATCAAATTGCTTGACCGTGAATTGGTATTGCCAACGTTGATAAGCGTGATAAGGTTAACGTAGACGGGTGTGTACCGCCTTTACCACACCGACCAGGAAATGACCAGGAGCCAGTTTCACTAAACTAAAAGTGTAAAATTATGATAGTCTGTACATTTCACATTAACACTATTTTCTTGTAAACAATTATTGGATTTACATTTATTGCTCAATAAATGTAAATCCATCAATTGAAATTTCTAGGCGATCCTAAATTTGCACTTACGAACATTATACACAACCGCCTTCATTAATCTTGCCCGAAGTATCAACGTTTCTGAACATCTATTGGCAATACCAACTGGCAATCCAGCAATCAGATTATCTGAGCATGAGCTGTAGCACAGCTCAGACTTAGCCAATCAGGCTGCTTGATTTCAGTCGTAATACTCAAGTATTTTCAAAATAAAGAAATTGACAATTATTGGCAAGATTAGCGCAGCCGGTAGTGTACGTGATTAATATGTGTATTTCGTAGCTTGAGACACACATGCAATGGGTTCAAGATCAAATGAGAAGCCGGCAAAGTATAAAAAAAAATTTATTTTACAACGATTACAAACAAGCGCGACAGCACCTATACAAATGCTACAGCTCAGGCTCAGACAGTCAAACTGCTTGATTGATTGCGAATTGGCATCGCCAATGGATGTTTAGAAGCGTTGACAAGCTGGGCGAGATTAGCGCAGTCATTATTGACGTTAACATCGCTTGGGAGCAACGTTAATATGTGAAAATGATTAACTTTTATACATAAATAATGAAATTTGGAGAACAAGTCTGATGGAATCAGACCTATACAAGTCCAGTGTTATATTTATGGGGAAAAGTGCATTTCATTTACATATAGGTCTGTCTATGATACAGCCTGTTTCATTTATAGCATGGCGAACAATGTAGATCCTGTTCAGACTGTGCGTCAAACCCACAAGCTCCATTTCGCCAATCGGTTCTATAGGAAAGTGTTTCTCACCCGCCTCCCCTCCCCTCCACCACCCCACCCCTGACAGCTCCACCACCGCATCCACAAGACAGAGTGAACTTTAATGCACGGCCGGACAGGGTACCAACCATCCCCAACTACACTACCACTTGCGCTAATCTGACCAGTATTTGACAATTTGAATATTGCGATTGAATTAAAACATCTTGATTGGCTGAGCCTGAGCTAGGCTACCGCTAAGGCTCTGACCGTGAGTTGGTATTACCAACGTTGACAATCGTGACAAGGTTAACGCAGACGGGTGTGTACCGCCTTGACCAGACCGACCAGGAAATGACCAGGGGCCCGTTTCACTAAACAAAAAGTGTAAAATTATGATAGTCTGTAAATTTCACATTAACACTATTTTTTTGTAAACAATTATTGGATTTACATTTATTGAGCACAGGCTGCATATGCAGCCTATGCTCAATAAAAGTAAATCAATGAATTGAAACTTCCAGGCAATCCTAAATTTGCACTTACGAACATTTTAGTCGTACGAAGTTTAGTGAAACGGCCCCCTGTCATTTAACGCATTCAACACATTTATACACAACCTCCTGCATTAATCTTTCCCGAAGTATCAACGTTTCTGAACATCTATTGGCAATACCAACTGGCAATCCAGCAATCAGATTGTCTGAGCATGAGCTGTAGCACAGCTCAGGCTTAGCCAATCAGGCTGCTTGATTTCAGTCACAATACTCAAGTATTTTCGAAATACAGAAATAGACAATTATTGGCAAGATTAGCACAGGCGGTAGTGTACGTAAAGAAAAGTATACAGTCTTGGTCATCACAATTTGAACACAAAATTCACTTTTGTTCCGGGGCATTATCAAGGTCTGTGAACACGCGGTTTCCGAACCCGATTTTCCGACGGACGGATTTTGATGATATGTAGCGCACCAAATACGATGGCATATGTGTTTTATGGGTACTCTGAAAGTGCTTTACAAAAACTATCAAATTTCACAAAGAATCGAGTTCCGTTTATTTCTTACATTCACGTGCTCTAGTTTTTATTTACATTTACGGTAACCGATTCTTCGTCAACACGACACAATTATGAGATTAAAGCCGCCTATACAATAAAGGGCAATGTGTACCACATTTCCTGCGGTATATTTCATAAAAATATGTCATTCATTAGCAAGATATTAAAGAAAATCTACTGTAAACACATCTAAAAACATGACGTCATGCCGTTCGTAAACCAGGTGATACCCCTTGATTATCACTGTCCGACTAACTGAATGCGCTGGCTGATCTGGGGCTTCGCTAGTCGCAAACGTCAAAGGGGGCCCTAATCAGAATTGGCTGTCTAAATAATGTTCCCGCTAACATTTGAGGTCCCATAGAGCCTTATTAGCGAAGCCATCATTCCGCGCGATCTATTTTCATAATATCTGCTGTCTGCAAACTACACTACAATATGTAGTTGTGGATAAGTACGTATAATTTGCAGCATAAATAACGCATAGCAATTACTCGGAGTCGTGCCTAGCTGCACGTTTTCCGTTTTATAGGCAATATTATAGGTTAATATTTGATTTGTATGTGGATATATGCACGAGTTCTGTAGCGTGCAAGAAGCGCAATATCGTTGCGCGGCTGAACGAGTGGCATATATCCACATACAAATCAAATAACCATTTTTTTTATTATATACGTACATCATTCGCAATTTATATGCGCTTCAAATACTATACATAATATAAATAAAATAACATTTTGCGAGAAACATTTTGATCAAACGTCATTCATTTAACTTCGGCATTTTAGAGGTTGCATCTGGAGATGCATATGTTTGTGTAACCATATGATATTAACGAGGTTTGTGAGCAGAAACTTTCAGACATGTCAGGAACCTTTCTTAGAAATGATCACAGTTTCTGTAAATACATTGTAACTATGTTTTATTAAAATTCACACACATCTTCTTAGGTGCAAACTCACATGGCTTGTCTCATATTATTGACTGATAATTCCAGCACAAAAATATTTACACAATTCCCTAACATTTGATTGGTCCGTAGCAAGTCTCTGACCAGAATTTATATCCCAGTAAACTTCCAAGCCGAACTACTTTCCGTAACCGTGCTGCACAGTTAAAATAATTCTTAAGAAAACGGAAAATAAACACATTTTCTTGATGAATTTATTTCAAATGCTGGAATTATAAGGAATGAATGGCCTTTTTGTGGAATTTATCGGGGATATAAACTTGGAAAAGTCGCGGGAATAGCCTATGCTCGATAAATGTAAATCCGATACTTGATTACCAGAAAAGAGTGTTAATGTGAAATTTGCAGACTATCATCAATTTGCACTTACGAATATTTTACTCGTACGAAGTTTAGTGAAACGGCCCCCTGGTGTACTACATGTGACATGCAATTGGCATACATGTCAGAGCCATCTGACTCTCAAATGTATGGAAGCCCTGGATGGACTTCTGACTTCAATACTTCTAACTTCATTACTTCTAGCTTACTTATTTGTAACTTCCAACTTATAACTTATAACTTCTAACTTTCAACTTCTACTTTTAACTTCATTACTTCTAACTTTCAACTTCATCATTTCTTACTTCTAACTTCCTTACTTCTAACTTCATAAGAAGTAATGCAGTTAGAAGCAAGGAAGTTAGAAGCAAGGAAGTTAGAAGCAAGGAAGTTAGAAGTAAGGAAGTTAGAAGTAAGGAAGTTAGAAGCAAGGAAGTTAGAAGTAAGGAAGTTAGAAGTAAGGAAGTTAGAAGTAAGGAAGTTAGAAGTAAGGAAGGAAGGAAGTTAGAAGTAAGGAAGTTAGAAGCAAGGAAGTTAGAAGCAAGGAAGTTAGAAGTAAGGAAGTTAGAAGTAAGGAAGTTAGAAGTAGTGCAAGGAAGTTAGAAGTAAGGAAGTTAGAAGTAAGGAAGTTAGAAGTAGAAGCAAGGAAGTTAGAAGTAAGGAAGTTAGAAGTAAGGAAGCAAGGAAGTTAGAAGCAAGGAAGTTAGAAGTAAGGAAGTTAGAAGTAGAAGCAAGGAAGTTAGAAGTAAGGAAGTTAGAAGTAAGGAAGTTAGAAGTAAGGAAGTTAGAAGCAAGGAAGTTAGAAGTAAGGAAGTTAGAAGTAAGGAAGTTAGAAGTAAGGAAGTTAGAAGCAAGGAAGTTAGAAGTAAGGAAGTTAGAAGTAAGGAAGTTAGAAGTAAGGAAGTTAGACGTAAGACGTGATGAATTTGGAAGTTCTGAGTCACAAGTAATGAAGTTAGAAGTAGGAAGTAATGAAGTTGGAAGTTAAAAGAAAGGAAGTAAGAAGTAAGGAAGCTAGAAGTATTGAAGTCAGAAGTCCCTCCAGGGTTTTCATGCAAATAACATTGACTGTTAGTATAAGGTACTAACAACAACAACAAGTACCGATTCAAAGTACGTATTCTTTTATAGTGTCCTTATTACGTAACGGATTTTGATGAAATATGGCGCATCAAACGCGTCTCGTTAAGCTGCATATGGTGGTCTCTGTATTTTCGCCCAAACTTCTGACGTTTTTGCGAAGAATCGATTTCCGTGTCTCCGAAACGGAAACCGATTCTTCGCAAAAACGACATAAGTCTGTGCCAAACTCCCTAGACCACCAAATGCAGCTAATGAAGACACGTTTGCTGCGCCATATTTCATAAAAATCCGTTGCGTATTAAGGAAAATATCAAATAATACTTACATTGGAGTGGGCGACGTTGTTGTTGTTGTTGTAACCACGTGATCATACACCTTGTAGTATGTATTTGCATCATTTTGCGGAAATATGGTGGGTGTGTGGTTTATTGAGAAATGGCATACACCTTATATGTTATATGTATGTATCAAATTATCCTACACAACCGTCTGCATCAATATTGCTCTGATTCTTAACGTTTCTGAACATATATTGGCACAGTTCTGAGTACATAACTATAATTATATTTCATTACACTGCAGTACATAAGCGTTATGACGGAGTAATCTTTCCAAATGTGCGTTTGAAGTGTTCTTTGTTTACTTTCTACTCCTGGGAGAGTGACCTACGCATTTTGCTAATGATAATACACACTTTAGTAGGTAAGTTTATGGCAATATGTTTGTGTCATATTGTAGAATTGTCTCTCAATAACAATTTAGCGAAGTATGAACGTCAACGCCCTGCTAGTTTTTTCTTTATTTGGTGCGCGATGTGTAAATGTTATTACGCACATGTTTACTGTGTAGCGTAGTGCACATGTAGCGATATAGTGCAACCTGTTGCCTATAAGGCGGAAAACGCGCAGCTGCTATTGGCAATGCAATATCAATTCAAAAGCAAGCAATTTCATTGTCCAGCTGCTTGATTTTTAAGCCCACTATTCAAGTATTTTGAAACAATGTCTTAACAAATATTGGCAAGATTAGCGCTGGCGATAGTTTATATTTAAGCCATTTCATGCTGAGGATATAACATTTTGTTTGTAGAAAATCCTAAATATTATCTTTATTTGTGCTTAGATGTATATGTCGTGACCACCATTCGAACCGTCTCATCGAGACGGTTCAAATGAGTGGTCACAACATATACTTTCATTGCGAAACAACGAATATAAACATAAAATATATAAATATTTCATACCCGTAAACGTGTATTCCGAAAGTAAAACAACGTCCTATTAACTTACAGCGCATAATAATGACAATATGAGAGGACCACACACTCTGAATTTTTGCCAATAGCTCTGTGACATACAGCTCGGATTTGATCCTGGTTCCACATAAAAAAACTATTCCCTATTGTTAACAAATCGTTTTCAGCTCTTTTTTTAAAATTAAGAAAACGATGTTTCCGTTGGTATGAACGTGTTACTAAACGTCCAAAGAAAACATTTGCCTAATTGAACACACTGCAAACAATATCAACACGATATGTTGAAAGCAACGACAGGCGTTTAAATAGTTGAAAGCGGATATTTAAACGACAACATCGTTTTAGTGTAAAAAACAAAAACACGATAATCGTCTCTATGCTTATCGTACAAAACGAGACTTTTCACATCGTTTTATATTCATTTTCATTTGTTTCGTTGGGGAAGGGAACCTTCAACAAATTTCCACTGTAAGCATACCATTTTGGCAAGTTAATAATATTTTTCTCAAAGACAAATTTATATTTTCGTCAATTTATCAGTATAACATACTGGAGCAATTTATTTGAACGTTTTTCAGCGTCTGCATGTACATGTACAAACCATATCATACTACTATAGGAATGAATCGCCTTTCTGTGGAATTTATCGGGGTATAAACTTGGAAAAGTCGCGGGAATACTGGACGAAGGCCGGAAGGCCTCGTCCAGTATTCCCGCGACTTTTCCAAGTTTATATCCCCGATAAATTCCACAAATATATCATTCATTCCTGATAATTCCAGCATTTGAAATAAATTCATAAAGAAAATGTGTTTATTTTCCGTTTTCTTAAGAATTATTTTAACTGCGCCTCACGGTTACGGAAAGTAGTTCGGCTTGGGAGTTTACTGGGAAATAAATTTTGGACAGAGACTTGCTACAGGCCAATCAAATGTTAGGGAATTGTGTAAATATTGTTGTGTTGGAATTATTACATCACCACCTGCGCTAACAATGCCAATATATGCCATGTTTCTTATTTCAAAATACTTGAATATTGTGCTACTGGAAATCAAGCATCTTGATTGACAGAGGCTGAGCTGTAATACAGCTCAGTCTCAGACAATCAATTGCAAATTGCTTGATTACCAGTTGTCATTGCCAATATATGTTCAGAAACGTATATGATCGTGGCAATGTTAACCCAGACGGTTGTGTATATAGAGGCAACCTATCTAAGCGAATTTTATTCCAAAGAACTTGCTGATGCCTGGAATACACACAGATGGACGAGTTCGCCACTCCATGTGCCGTATATGATACAGTAAGGAGGCAGTGCTCTATGGAAGCGTCCTGGTGCCAATGCTAAAATATATTTTTCTCCTAATTCGGAGATATCTCCTAGGAGATAGTAATTCATAATTAGGACTTACTGTCCCCTAATTATGACTTAATATCTCCTTATTAGGACTTATTATCTGCTAATTAGGAGTTAGTATATGTGTCAATGCTAAAAATGTGTTATCTCCTAATTAGGAGATACTAAGTCCTAATTAGGAGATAATAAGTCCTAATTAGGAGATATGCGTCCTAATTAGGAGACAGTATGTCCTAATTATGAGATAATAACTCATAATTATGAGATACTATATCCTACTTAGGAGATACTATCACTTATTTGGACTTACTATCTCCTAATTAGGAGATACTAAGTCCTAATTAGGAGATATTATCTCCTAATTAGGATTTGCTATATTTTAGCATTGACACCAGGACGCTTCCATTGTGTTCACATTTATGTTATACATATATTCCATCACATTTACGAAGCAATCAAGCGATGATCATGTACAATACGGATCCTTAAACATTACCCATATACAGTTTATCAGACATGCTTCGGGAACGGGATGAATTCCTTGGCAAGCCTCAGAATTCCTGCACGTTTCATAGCATTACCACAAACTGAACATGATTAAGGCAGTTGGCTGTGTAAATGCCAACATTGTAGGCAATTATTGCATGTTATTTCTGCTAATGTTTCTGAAATTGCATATGCGATATATACTTGCTAATTCCATGGCAGGTGTGTGAAAAACGATTGAATAATTAAGAAACGCGAAGTACGGCATATAACAGCCCTGACAGGTACATGTACATGCATACTACAACGACAGATCCCCAAATATATGAAAAATTCATGCACATTGTGTCATTCCATAAATATTTAAATTCTATGTAAACAAAAATGACATTAATTACCAACAATAACTAAGTTAAACGTATTTTATTTTAATTTGTAAAACTGATGTGTTTTTTATGTTAGAATTAAACTTTAACATTTAAATGCCTTTTACATTTAAACAAGCTGCGCAATTTGTTGGCTTATTTGCGCATCTGCATTGTCAGCAAGACATATTTTTTAAAATTTTATGTTTTAAAATTAAGGAGCTCGCAATCAAGCAATTTGATTGTCTGAGCACGAGCTGTGGCACAGCTCATGCTCAGACAATCAAGCTGCTTGTTTTCAAGTAAGACACTTTATTATTTTGAATACAGAAATTGAAAATTATTGCCAAGATTAGAGCAGGCTGTAGTGTATGACTGGAATGAATATATCGGTCTTATAAATAGGTTACCGAACTTGGAAAATCACGAGTAACTTCCCTTTGAATGACATTTTATCGAGATTCAAACAAAGCATACACTACCAGCCTGCGCTAATGTCGCCACTGTTCCGGCACTGACCGATATGAACTCGCGATACGTCAATATGGACACGATGTTGTTGTCTTTTGTTCCATCGTGTTTAAATGGGAAATAAAGCCCAAACTAGGGTTTGAGGAGCCTAAACTAGGGTTTGAGCTCCAAACCATGGTTTAAGGAATTATTGTGCATTTGGCTTGCCATATACCCCCGTCATTTGGAGTTGCAATTATAAAACAGCTCCGATGAGGGATGATACTCCGGATATAATTGCAGGAATTGTGTCTTGTAAAAAATCTGCATTGTCACGGATCGGTAATACCTCGAATGTTGGTGATGATTTTGTGTTCCCATTTCCTTTACATGTACACTACTGCCTACGCTAACCTTGCCAATATTTGTCCATTTCTTTATTTAAAAAAACTTGAAAATTGCGCTCTCAATCAAAGTTGATTGATTGGCTGAGCCTGAGCTGTGCTACAGTTAAGGCTCAGACAATCAAATCACTTGCTTGCCAGTTGACATTGCCAGTAGATGCGGAGAAACGGCGATGATCTGGGAAATATTAACGCAGGCGGTTGTGTATAATAGCGGCAATCTTCCTAAACGAATTTGGTTCCAAAGAAAGAAGCAATGCCTTAATTAGTTGTGACTGTGACTGGAGAAATAGGGCTTATCATGGGTTTTGCGACCAGTGTATAGCCATATCGGTCTGCGCGTCCGCATTTGCCATTCCATCAAGGAAACACTCGCCATGCGTCCAATAAGTAATACAAATCGTTATCTGGCTACAGGAGTGTTCTATTTGATCATGAGCTACATTAGTTGCCTACAATGTATCACATAAGCGCCATTTTTTCCGGTCACTGCCACTTATACTTGTAACTTTAAATCTCAACGTTCGCTTTCATACACCGCTATAGATTCGAGACATGTTTTACTGTTTATTAGTATTACATGAATGCACAACATTAATACACCTCAAATGCGGCGTTATACTAGACTAGAAGACTTGTGACACATATATACACAACCGCCTGCGTTAAACCTGCCAAGATGTCAACGTTTCTGAACATCTATTGGCAATCTCAGCTCGCAAACAAGCAGTTTGCTTGGCTGAACCTGAGCTGTAGCACAGCTCAGTCTCAACCAACCAAGCTGCTTGTATTCAAGCACAATATTCAAGTATTTCGAAACAATGAAAACATGACAAATAATATCAATACTATCGCAGGCGTTATTGTGGCCTCGTGGTAAATAGAACGGAATTTAAATTCCATAGCGGTGTGGTAAATTTCCGCGGATACACCGAATGCTCCTGAAATCGAGTTACAATAGTAATATGTTGTTCGCTTAAACTTGACATCTTCCCGTCTCTTGGGTTCCAACAACGATGTGTATCAGTAGAGACTTTCGCACGATTGGAGATGACTGTCAGCTCCGATTAAAGTAGTAACTGTTTGAAACTGATATCGTCTAACCGTATAAAGTACATGTTATACTAATTTGTACGGAGCAACGCAGGGGACATGGATTTTTTCTTAATTCGTTCCCACGAAATAGCAATTCGTTCGCTCAAGTTACCAATTCGTTCCCTCGAATTAACAATTCGTTCCCACGATATAACAATTCGTTCCCTCGAATTAACAAATCTTTCCCACGAAATGACCATTCGTTCCCTCAATTTAACAATTCGTTCCATCGTATTAACAATTCGTTCCCACGATATAACAATTCGTTCCCACGAGTTAACAATTTGTTCCCATGGGAACGAATTGTTATTTCGTAGGAACGAATTGTTAAATTGAGGGAACGAATTGTTAATTCGTGGGAACGAATTGTTATTTCGTGGGAACGAATTAATAAAAATAAAATTCGACGTCCCCCGCGGGGCTCCGTACATTTGTATTTCTTTACACGTTAAAATTGTGGTTAGCATATCGCCGAATGTCTTACATGTAGAGAAAACTGACATAAGGATTTATCAGGTAACCTTCCCTGTATTGACCGAATACGTACTGACTGATAACATATTGTATCAGGCATTGACCTGATATCAACATCCGGGTTACAACAAAGTGAAAACTGACGTTCCTTTGGTCGGTTGACGTCACGTGACGTTACCGAATGACGTCAGTGTAAGGACGCAACGTAAACAAGTCCTCGTTCTGTCCATAGATAACGACGTCATCTGTGGTAATTTTCGAGCATAAAACGTTACCTGATAAATAGAATACCAGACTAGTGTCTTTTGATATCAAGTTTATCAGGCTCGGCTCGGAAACGGTAGGAATTCCTCGGCAAGCCTCGGAATTCCTACGCGTTTCCTAGCCTTGCCTGATAAACTTGATATCAAAAGACAGTAACCTAGTATTCTCTATATACATATACATAATATAGAGTATAGATTGCAAGAGTTGCTGTTCGCAACTAGTGATTCCCGGACTAAATGTCTAACAGCGCAGACCCCGATCATATCGGCATATACTGTATCGATAAGCAAACAAGAAGACTGGGAATTAATGTTCCTGACATGGTTCGTTACTTTCGTCCTTGTATTTAGTCATCGCATGTATTTATCGGTCACTACAACGCAGCAATCATGAATATATATAAAATACCAGGCTTGTGTCGTTTTCAATCAAGTTTATCAGATCTGAGAGCCGTTTCACTAAACTTCGTACGACTAAAATGTTTGTAAGTGCACATTTAGGATCGTCTGTAAATTTCAATTGATGGATTTACATTTATTGAACATAGGCTGCAGCCTATGCTCAATAAATGTAAATCCAATTATTGTTTAAAAGAAAACAGTGTTAATGTGAAATTTACAGACTATCATAATGTTGTACTTACGAAATTAATATTTTAATCGTATGAAGTTTGGTGAAACGCACCCCAGGTACGTCTCGGCATTCCAAGGCATGCCGTGGATTTCTTACCGTTTCCGATCCGAGCCGGATAAACTTGATGTCAAAAGACGCTATCATGGTACTCTATGGCAGCTTACAAGGGACATCCGCATTTTTTCTATCTCGTTCTCACGATACAGCATCTCGTCCCACGAGACAGGGTCTCGTTCCCACGGATACTAGTACATGTATCTCGTTCCCGCAACATAGCATCTCGTTACCACGACATAAGATGCTACATGTATCTCATGGGAACTAGATGATATGTCGTGGGAACGAGATAGCAAAAATACTGATGCCCCGTATAAGCTGTCGTACTGACCTGTAGCCTATTTCATCAACATTGCAAAGTATACTTTACTAGCAAAGTATACTTTGAGGGAGTAATCATTTATTTTTCCTGAAATACATTATTTCATATAGAACTAACAAATGCATATATTTCATGATTAAAAGTATGCAGAATTATTATACTGAATTTATTACATTATCACAGCCAAATTGGCTGTGATAATGTAATAAATTCAGTATAATAAAAATTAATAAATTTATCATAAAATTTAAAATTTCTGTTCTCGCAAAGTATACTTTGCTAGTAAAGTTATACTTTGCAATGTTGATGAAAATGCATACTGATATTGATCGGTTTCATTGCTTAAATCTATGGTCTATATACATCTGTAGCCTATTTCACCAACATTGCAAAGTCTACTTTAGTAGCAAAGTATACTTTGAGGGAGAAATTTTCAATTTTATGATAAATTTATTAATTTTTATTATACTGAATTTATTACATTATCACAGCCAATTTGGCTGTGATAATGTAATAAATTCAGTATAATAATTCTGCATACTTTTAATCATGAAATATATGCATTTGTTAGTTCTATATGAAATAATGCATTTCAGGAAAAATAAATGATTTCTCCCTCAAAGTATACTTTGCTAGTAAAGTATACTTTGCAATGTTGATGAAATAGGCTACTGATCAGATATGGCACTACGTGAAGTCAGTGAGTCGGAATGATTCCAACATCTGACTTTCAATTATGGCTCATTACGGGGAGCATTGTGTAACAATCACCGTATAAGATTAGACGGGATGCGGTGTAATCTATCTTTAGTATTCAATTGACATCATTCATTACATGCGGTAATTATCATTAGTTGGGAGCGTATGTAGGGAATAGCAGCCTACTGTCTGTTCCACATTTTTCTGCCGACAAACTTTTGCAAATTTAAACGCATTATATCTCAGAAATATTTAAATGTAAGTAATGTTTCATCAATAACAAAAATGTCACCCTCCTCAATATGTTTTACTTGATGAATATTTCCATCAAATATTGATTTTATTGCAGAAAAAAAGGAAAAGTGAAGCTGAGTGTCGAAAAACGAAAGAACCAAATTGGAAATGGACTCAGAAACTGGGAAAGAGATAGCTTGGAAATGATTTAACTAAGAAAAAAAAGCTTACATATCAATATTGTTTACATTTATTGTGTTTAATAGACAAACGAATGCGTCGGCAGAAAAGCGTGGAACAGACAGTAGTGCATTTTGAACTGACATCTCAAATAGTGTCACCATGGATACTATGGAAGGTAATATCCGCCATAATTATATGTGACTTGATGCTTGCGTGCTGATGACATTACAACTTATATTCATGTTATTTCATTCGTCACTTGTATTTATTACATTTGAAATATGCTTGTTGTAATTGTATTTGTCTTTCTTACATGTCCATTCTGCATATTGCTTTGTTCATTCGTCTTATTTACATTACAATTATTGATACGTCCTTATTCGTGTTCCTGTTTTATTGCACTAAGAATTTGCAATAGCAAGTAAGAACAAGCACTGAGCACTTTTAATAAGGCTGAAAGCAGTAAGGACAAAGCCGCAGGAAGTAAGCATCAAGCGAGAGTCCGAAAGCGGAAGCCCGCAAGCAGAAAGCATCAAGCCACAAGCAGAATGATGCAAGCAATATATAGGTTAGTAGTGCCTCATTATGACGCCAGATGGCACTGCTGTCAATGTTAGGAATCCTCCGACTAATAAATAATAGTACGAGATGTGATTGGCTGTTTGAGACACACCTCCAATGCCGGTGTTGATGTAAGATTTCACCTACAAATGATCACAGTATAGGTTAGAAGACACCAAATAGTTTTACTATACACTTTAACCGAATCCCATACAATAACCAATAAGGTCAGTCTCTCCTACTTTCACTATTCGTATGGATGTTGTGGGACCTACTTGTACATGACCTGCAGCCGGTCTGTACTGATTCTGCATGAATTAAACAATTGGTTCACTTACTCCTAAGACAGAAAATTCCAACCTCGTCATGTCCCCCAATATTGTTTACATGTTTTTTTGGCCACGGAAACTCTGTTTACATCACATGACCAACATGTTCCTCAAGTGAAACTGGGTAGTAATGGATCAAGATTTGCAAGCAAACTGTGTCAGTGACCTCAAAACACCCGCACGATTTTGTTCATACCGGACTACTTTTACCGTCTAGACGATTTCGCACCATTTGTTATTCTCTAACATATACATGTATTAACTAAATTGCATATGTATGTATGGTGTTTGACTTACTAATGTGTTTTATACATACAGGTATCCTCATAATTAAATTACATATGTACGTAATTGAAAAAGAATCACATTTTTGTAGTAAGTTACACATATGGTAACTTACACAGGTTGACTGTCAAACTGGCCCGTTAACTATGCAAACCAATAACCGTCTGGGATCAGACTAAGGTGGGCCACCACCATTGGTTTTCCCTAAAACACTGACCCGTTACCATACATTTTGCTATTCTCTGCTACTTTCATTTTTCTTATGGATGTTGTGGGTCCTAATTTCCAATAAACTGCACCCATTCCGCGTCTGGATCTTGACTAATTAAACTAGAGATTTAATTATTGTTGAAGCTGGGGTCCCATCTAGTAGGTACAAACTTTTCTTTATGGAACTTAAATAAGTGTATAATTGCAACTAGTCCACCACTTTTAAAAATTACGAGTGCCAGTTACACAGATATAATTATTTAGTAATCTTTAATGTACTCATAGAGACTCGCGGTGGTATCAAGCTACATGTAGTTCCATATGCAAAATTAAAATGATGCAGTATTTTTAAATTATTTATGTCAACTAAATGCTGAATAAATATTTTTATCGACATATCATAAAGTATGATATTGCACATCAACACATAAATAAATGGAATAAATAGTTGCTCCCGTTATCATTTTAAGGAACCCCGGTTATCGCCCCTGATATCAAACTGGCATTTCGCGTTTGATATAAAAAGTATAATAATGTCAATTAGTGCGTCTGGAAATGGTAAAAATTTTGCCAGAAAAATGTCAGATTGAAAGAATAAAGAAAACATGTCTCCCTATATTATAACCTGGCATGTACACTCTAGGCTTAAAGTTAGAAAAGGGGTGTGTTTAACACCAGTTTTCAGCATATTTGAAGCATTTAAAAGAAAACACTGAACCTGTTGGTCACGTGATGTAAACAGAGTTTCCGTGGCCAAATAATGTAAAAAATATTGGGAGACATGACGAGGTTGGTCCCACAACATCCATACGAATAGTGAAAGTAGGAAAGACTGGCTGGGATTCGGTTAAATTATACAGTCAAATTATTTGGTGTCTTTTACCTAAACATGGCGCAACAGAAAAGGCGGCATCAATCTACATCAACACCGTTAGGGACATGGAACCAATTTAGAGAGCAACGCATTGTAGGACGGGTACGAGCGTATTAAATCATTTTAGGGAGAAATATTTTAAGTTTTAGCAGCGCGCCTGGCGTCATAATGGTTGTTCCCAAATTACTGTTGCAATTGTTGTTGTTAAGGGGCGTGGCTTAGCGAGGTAACAAAACGCATGGCAAAACAGCGATGCAATAATCAATACTGGAACTCACTGGATGTCACTAATAATGAATCATCAAGCTACTTAGAATGTAAACAACACAAACGCATTGAAACAGTGCGAATGAATAAAGGATCAAGCCAAATGCACATGCAATTTAGACTATGACCAAGAAGATTTCAAATGTCACAAGCACGAATGACGAATACAATAACATGAAAGTAAGTTGTAATGGCACCAGTCAGCAAGCATCAAGCCACATATAATTGTAATAAGACGGGTATAACTTAGAATGTCATCAGCAAGCAAGCATCAAGCCGAATATAATTATGGCGGATATTACCTTCCATAGGATACCACTGTTGCGGCTCAGTCTCCATGTACACAACCGCCTGCGTTGATCTTGCCAATATGATCAACGTTTCCGAACATCTTTTGGCGATCTCAACTCGCAATCAAGCAGCATGATTATCTGAGCCTGAGCTGTATCACAGTCAGGCTCAGTCAATCACGCTGCTTGACTTCAAGCACAATATTCAAGTATTTTGAAATAAATCAATTGACAAATATTGTCGCAGGTGGTAGTGTATCGTACTCAGGCATTAACACGGTCTGGCAGTCTACTCACACGTAAGCGCGCCGCTATGAGAATGAACTACACAACCGTCAGCGCTAATTTTGTCAATATGTCAATTTCCTTATTTCGAAACACTTGCATATTGCTCTCGACACCAAGCAGCTAGATATATGAGATACGCCATGTGATTTGGTATCTTAGGTTTACAAAATGTATCGTAAATAAAGTCAAAAGTTGGTAAATTTTTAGAGTACATGTGGCACTTTTTTTTTTTTAACTTTTGACGCCATTTACAAAAGATATCGTAACTTTTGTAAACGTATTTAATGAAATTACGCAGATGTCCGAAGGTACAACCTCACATGGTACATGTATGTCGCATTTATCAGGTAACCTGCCCTGTATTGACCGAATACGTACTGACTGATAACATATTGTTGTATCAGGCATTGACCTGATATAAACATCCGGGTTACAACGAAGTGAAAACTGACGTTTCATTGGTCGGATGACGTCACGTGACGTTACCGAATGACGTCAGTGTAATGACGCAACGTAAACAAGTCCGCGTTCTGTCCATAGAATACGACGTCATCTAATGTCATTTTCGAGCATAAAACGTTACCTGATAAATAGAATAGCAGGCTAGTGTATTTTGATATCAAGTTTATCAGGCTCGGCTCGGAAACGGTAGGAATTCCTCGGCAAGCCTCGGAATTCCTACGCGTTTACTAGCCTTGCCTGATAAACTTGATATGAAAAGACACTAGCCTACTATTCTCTATATGTTTGTTAACGCGGAGCAAGCCCCTTTCTTCCACGGATCCCGATCCAATGTTACATAAATCGCACATTTCCATATGACCAGCTTTACCATAATCCGTCGCTCACGTTTCAATTGGGTGGTACAGTGGAACCCCTCCAAACCGGAATTCTCGCTAAACTGAATTATCCGCTATATAAACACATTGTTTTCTACCTCTCTAATCCGGAAGACCTCTATTCCGTAATCCGAACGACATTTCAAGTCCCAAAATGTTATTTCAGTGTTAAAAAAAACACAACAAACAGAACAACTCTGTCACCTGCCTTGCACGTCACAAAGTATGTTAATTAAGATGTACATGTAACACTAAGACTCATTTCAAACGTCGATGAGACATTCCAGCCCCTATGGAGAAAATGTGACACATTCACTTGCTGAGACAGTAACTATAAGATGCCAAAGAGAACGTGTCAAAGCAATTTAGATCCCCCTGGGAGAATACACATTAGCCATCACATAGACGTGTACACATCATAGAGAACAGGGGCCCATTTCACTAAACTTCGTACGACTAAAATGTTCGTAAGTGCAAACTTATGATAGTCTGTAAATTTCACATTAGCGATATTTTCTTGTAAACAATTATTGGATTTACATTTATTGAGCATAGGCTGCAAGTGCAGCCTATGCTCAATAAATGTAAATCCATCAATTGAAATTTCCAGACGATCCTAAATTTGCACTTACGAACATTTTAGTCGTACGAAGTTTAGTGAAATGGGCCCCAGGATACCAAAATGAGATACATGAACCCACGCAATGAAGAAACTAACGCAATACATCATGATAAATACATAATACACGTACACGGTGGTTGCGACACATATATACATATTTTCCAAATTATAACCAGTACAAAAATAATAATAAACATACATAAAAGGCACCATTATGTCGAGCTACCTTAAATTGCAAATATGCAAACATTAATTGGTCATAACTCCAATGTAATGTAATATATAATAATAATGGTATATACTCAGAACAAGACCATCTCATCACGCTTATATTGTCATTTGAGTTATGTAATTAGAATTAACCGTTACGGTATCTAGTCTACATTTATCATAATCCCCGATTCCCCCTGTCACGTTCAGAACAGAGTTTCTTGAAATGGACATATCATGTCTCCCCTGTCACGTCAGAACAGAGTTTCTTGAAATGGACATACATGTATCATGTCTCCCCTGTCACGTTCAGAACAAAGTTGCTTGAAATGGACATATCATGTCTCCCCTGTCACGGTCAGATCAGAGTTTCTTGAAATGGACATATCATGTCTCCCCTGTCACGTTCAGAACAGAGTTGCTTGAAATGGACATATCATATCACCCCTGTCACGGTCAGATCAGAGTTTCTTGAAATGGACATATCATGTCTCCCCTGTCACGGTCAGAACAGAGTTTCTTGAAATGGACATATCATGTCACCCCTGTCACGGTCAGAACAGAGTTTCTTGAAATGGACATATCATGTCACCCCTGTCACGGTCAGAACAGAGTTGCTTGAAATGGACATATCATGTCACCCCTGTCACGGTCAGATCAGAGTTTCTTGAAATGGACATATCATGTCTCCCCTGTCACGGTCAGAACAGAGTTTCTTGAAATGGACGCATGTCACCCGGTGACGTACATGTACAGGACACACCTTCATTATACATTACCGGAACTACATAGATCGCGATCTGTCAAAACAAGGTTTATTGACATTACGATCAGCGTAGACGCAGGTCAGCCTGCTCATCCGCGCAGCCACCTTATCCACAGTATCAACGTTTCCAATGTCAAGCACAATAATCAAGTAGTTTGAAATACATTTATTACACTCTTGCAAATTATTTGCACGGGTTTCGCTGTGAGAGAAAACCCGTAATCAACACCTTACAAATAATACACAGTGAAGAGAACACCGGTAATTTCGAGCCTGTTTTCTTGGAAACCACGAGCTACCATGCAAAATGTTTAATTGTTATTACAGTTAAAATAAAGTTATTTGAACATTTACAGAGGGTCTCGACTAATCTAGTATGTTAATGCGATTGAACACATTCCAAACATGCACTCAAATATATCTGGCTCATAGAAACAGCTGCGTAATTTGGATTTCAAAAACACAATTGACGTCACACAACGTAACGTCAAAACGCGGGAAAACACGTCCATGTATAACTATTCATGAGCGCATCACAATTCATTGATTATAATCTAAAAAATAAACTAAATGTGCATTATACGCCGTGGAAGTGTAATAAATAGGATATTCCATCATTCATGTTTGAATTGCGGAAATAGTTCACTCGTGTCCGTCGGCGTCCGTGCAAGCAACTCGTTCGCTACGCTCACTCGTTGCTTACGCGGAAGCCGACGCACACTCATGTATTATTTCCCGCTATTCAAAATGTACGATAGACTATCCTCTATATATTGACATATTTGCAAGATTAGCGCATGCGGTAGTTTATTACGATCGCTTTGGATTAGTAGAATTATAATGTAATCATTCCACCGATTACTGCCAGACAGCCCACTTTAATAACAGAATGGCGAACAGCGTAGGCCCTGATCAGACTGCGCGGATGCGCAGGCTGATCGGGCACTACGCGGGTCGCAAACGTCGATTGGTGCTTTCTAAATGAAATAAAACCATATTTATCAGATCGTGTCCTAAACTACATCACGAACGCATTACCTGACGGCAATAGAATCCATCACTAAATTAAAATAAATGCAATCTAATATGCGGAAATGACAGCACTAAATAAAATGTACCGTCTATTACATAAAGGATATTCCATCGTACATTTTGAATAGCGGAAAATAATACAGGAGTTTGCGTCGGCTTCCGCGTAAGCAACGAGTGAGCGTAGCGAACGAGTTGCTTGCACGGACGCCGACGGACACAAGTGTATTATTTCCGCTATTCAAACATGTACGATGGAATATCCTATTTATTACACTTCCACTGCGGATAGATATGCACATTTAGTCTATGTTTTTGCTTATAATCAATGAATTGTGATGTGCGCATGAATAGTTATATAATGACGTTTTGACGTTACGTTGTGTGACGTCAAATGTGACGTCATGTAAACTGTTTGAAATCCAAATTACGCAGCCGTTTCTATGAAAAACGAAAAGATTTGGAAATTGACTCCGAAACCTGGTTAGATATATGTAGCTTGGAAATGATGTAACTAAGAAAACAAAGGACCGATTTTGAAAATCGGTCCATAAATAAAAAAATATTTAAAAAATATCTATTTTTAGCCCCCATGTTAAATTCCCATAGGACAATAGTTTGTTTCGCAATACAATCAGTATTTTACGGTATTTCATCAAATAAAACATATTGGGGACGGTAACTTTTTTGTTATTGATGAAAAAGTACTTACATTTAAATATTTGTAAGAGTTAATGTGTTTAATGGCCAAAAGACCGTCGGCAGCAAACGTGGAACAGACAGTAGTTTATATCTTCTTATTCTACTTGTCGTTCATATCCTACAGCTCGAGGGGCCGTTTCACTAAACTTCGCATGACTAAAATGTACATGTAAATTTAGGATCGTCTGGAAATTTCAATTGATGAATTTACATTTATTGAGCAGCCTATGCTCAATAAATGTAAGTCCATTAATTGTTTACAAGAAAACATTGCTAAATAAATGTGAAATTTACAGACTATCATAATTTTACACTTACGAATATTTTAGTCGTACGAAGCTTAGTGAAACGGCCCCCGGATTTGTTCCTGGTTCCACAAACAAACAATTGCCACATCATATACACATCATTTTGACATGGTTTTCATTTCTATTATTTGAAAATGATGTGTTCGTTGGTTTAAACGTGTAACATCATTGTCTAAGTAAACACAATGGAAACGATGCGTTGAAAGAAACTACAGGCGTTTAACGCCGGATATTTAAACAAAATAGTTCGCGAACAAAACAGAACAAACGATATTCGTTTCCATACATATCGTTAGAAAAACCGATCTTTTTCACTTCGTTTTCCATTCGTGTTCGTTTATTTCGTTTGGGAACCTTCAACACATCTTCGCTGTGCACAATCACCCCCGGCGAATGCCGTCTTTCGGAGCTCCTTCAAATTGCACTTCTTCCCTAGTTGAGTAAATCCGATAGTTTTAGATAAACCCGGAGTTGTATTCATATAAGTAGATCAACTAAATGCAAAGAAAAGCGTGTACCTAAATTTACCTCGTCAACACAGTGCGAATGTGACGTGAAACATTTTTGATATCCTGTCAATACGACCTAATCACTGCGTATGAATATGTGCGGTGGCCGGGATTATTTTGTTTTGCATTTTAAAGCCATTTGTAGGTGTTGGCGGGATAAATAGAATAATAGGTTAGTGCCGTGAATAATAGTCAGAGCCTCGCCCATCCCGTTTCCGAAGCCTTGCCAGATATTTTTTCCCATTCACGGCTCTAACCTACATGCACTATTCTCTATAACACCACGAGCTGACATGTATCTCAATGGGCAAACTACTCTGAGCATATTACCGCCTGCGCTAATCTTGCAAATATGTCTATTTCTTTATTTAAACATACTTGAATATTGTGCTTCAAAACACGCAGGTCCATCTAAATAGATGCACAATTTTGTCATGTACCATTAAGGTCCATCCCAACAATGTATTGTTCCTTTATAAACTAACCAAATGACCACACATTTTGCTATTCGCTGCTACTTTCATATTTCGTACGGATGTTGTAGGACATATTTTCCCATAACAGTCTGCTCTCGATATTCACTAATTAAATACTAGTATAGGTTTAATTATTGTAAAATAAATATAATTCAATCTCCTGTTACCAGGAGGCGCAAAAAAGACAGCGGCTGGAATTGAAACCGCCTCACATGACAAACATGTTCCGACTTACAAAATAGTCCTAAAGCTTATGCTCAAACTGATGTAAATAATACATTTTGTGATGTAGATTAGTACATCAATTGACCGGTTTCTGCAAGCAAAGATTGGCTAGTATGACATAAAAAATCTGGCTATTTATTATAGGAATGAATGGCCTTTTTGTGGAATTTATCGGGGTATAAACTTGGAAAAGTAGCGGGAATACTGGACGAGGCCTTCCGGCCTTCGTCCAGTATTCCCGCGACTTTTCCAAGTTTATATCCCCGAGAAATTCCACAAAAAGACCATTCATTCCTTATAATTCCAGCATTTGCAATAAATTCATCAAGAAAATGTGTTTATTTTCCGTTTTCTTAAGAATTATTTTAACTGCGCCTCACGGTTACGGAAAGTAGTTCGGCGTGGGGGTTTACTGGGATATAAATTTTGGACAGAGACTTGCTACGGGCCAATCAAATGTTAGGGAATTGTGTAAATATTTTTGTGATGGAATTATTAACGTAATACGCTGCGCATACATGTAAATATCTGGTTAAACCTTAACTCTTTCACCCATAAGTAACTGGAATGATTTTGATATGTTATTTTTGCAACCAATCCATCAGTCACAACAATTATTTTCAGACTAGTCCATTTATGCAAATGGGGTATTTTTGAGAACAAAAATAATAAAATTACTTTCAAAACAGTGCAGACCTGATGAGACGGCTCGTTACGAGCCGGCTCATCTGGATCGGCACTGTTTGCATAAACCGTTATAGCGAGCTTTCGGGTTCAAAAGGGTTAAACGTACATGCCCACTCAGTAGGTTATAATATAGTGAGACAGATAGTTGTGTATATTCTATACATATGGCATTTTCTGGCAAAATGAACATTCATTCACCATTTTATATCAGTCTTAAATTTCCACACCGATATCAGGGGCGATAACCGTGTTTCCTTAAAATTTTAACGGACATTACTATTTATTCTCTGTATGTATTTTTATGTGCAATGGACATACTTTATAATCTGTCGAAAATATTATTTGTTTTCAGGTGACGCATTTAATTAGTAACAATAACTAAAAATGTCATGCCGCATTTGCATATGAAAATAGCCTGATACCACCGCGCGTCACTACCAGTAAAATAAAAATGATAATCTTTAGAACTGATGGAACAGTGACACAATTATACACTTATTTAATTCCTATAAAGAACAGTTTGTGCCTACTGAGTGAGTGGGCATGTACCTTTAAGACATAGCGGGCGATCGAATTGGCGCGTCTGTCCGTCGCTAATTACCCCTCTAAACGACAATAAAACTTTCACTGTGATAATTAGGACGGGGCCGTAGACGGACAACTGGTGGTCGCCGGATGAAACACGTACGTTGTACATTTAGGTGACCAATTATATTACAATTATTTCAACTATTAAATACTGAAATCCGCAAATATATATTTGTCAAAAAATATTACACTTTCAAGAAAGATTTACGTTTCTCTGATCCTTTGGTGTGCCGTGAAACCATAGGCCGATCTGTGAATCCGCGTCGCACTGTTTTTCCAAGTTCGGTAACCTATTTAAGACTTGATTCCCACAATGACATTTGAACTGCACTCACGTGACAACATTACACAGGGAGATAATACAAGTCAGTAAATTGAAAATTGCAATCAATATACATCAGCATAAAAGGGCCATCCGTATTTTGATTTATATTTCGTTCCCACGAGATAGGATCTCGTTACCAAGAGTTAACTATCTTGTTTTCACGACACAGCATCTCGTTCCCACGACATATGCTATCGTTCCCACGAGTTACATGTAGCTATCTCGTTCCTACAACATACTAGTATTAAGCCAATCAAAATGTAGCACCATTGTCATTCAAGATGGTGGAGTAATATCTGCTATTCTATTGGCGAATTTAGATGTGATCTTATCGTAACGAGCTGCTACCTCCTGGGAACGAGATAGCTAACTCGTAGTAACGAGATGCTATGACGTGGGAAAGAGAAATGATTTGCCGATGTCCATATTATATTAAAGTTCTACGCGGCCCCGCAGGGGACGTATAATTCTTCTTTATTAATTTGTTCCCACGAAATAACAATTAGTTACCACGAAATAACAATTCGTTCCCACGAAATAACAATTCGTTCCCTCAATTTAGCAATTCGTTCCCACGAATTAACAATTCGTTCCCTCAATGTTCCCACGATATAACAATTCGTTCCCACGAATTAACAATTCGTTCCCTCGAATTAACATTGTTATATCGTGGGAACGAATTGTTAATTTGAGGGAAAGAATTGTTAACTTGAGGGAACGAATTGTCATTTCGTGGGAACGAATTATTAATTCGAGCGAACGAATTGTTATATCGTGGGAACGAATTGTTATTTCGTGGGAATGAATTGTTAATTCGAGGAACGAATTGCTAAATTGAGGGAACGAATTGTAATTTCGTGGGAACGAATTAATAAAAAAATCCATGTTCTCTGCGGGTCTTCGTAAGCTTCCGTACAAATCACATTAATTTGGAAATGTATATTTTATGCTAGTCGTTTTCCGCCGTTACATTGTATAATAGATCGCTTAGCTACAATAATTCACCTCCGATATGTTACAGTGGGGTCAGCGTGTAAGTGCACACACGAACGAACACGACAGGTTGGTTCCAACCTGTCGTGTTCGTTCGTGTGTGCACTTACACGCTGACCACACTGTATCTACGCCTTGCGAGAGGTATGGAGCGGGTTAGCAATCTTGTTTCTATAGATCGCAAAGCTTGTCATCATGAGATTTAGCGGAACTGTATACTTTTCTTGGAATGTTTTAAGGCTCTCGTGCAGCAATCTTCTACGTAACATTAACTCCTTCGATTGGATTAAAACGTAGTTGTTTGTTTGTTCTGCTTATTTTAAACATGTCACCACAAATACATATTTGGCAGCGCATTCGAATTGTCTCCAAAGGAGACAATTCTAATGTGCTGCCAAGAATTGTATTCTGTGGAGATTGTAGCAAAATACTGATACAGGTCGACAGCATACGACAATATTCGCGCGGCCGGACATGTGTTCTGTGGAGAAATTAGACAACTGACGGATAGCAGACGACAATAGTTCGTGTTCCGGGTTTAAAGTCGCGGCGTGACAATCCTCCATGTCATATTAACGAATGGCCCGCGGCATCGTCTTGTCCGCGTGTTTATCGGCCCGATTTATGGATGCGTGCACAGCGAATAATTACATAAATAGCCAGCGGGCGGAAATATATGGCGGGAATGGAACTACTTTCATGCTCCGTGGATATAAACGGACTAAATATGCGACACTGGCCGGTAAACTGAGCCGTATGATCTTTGTGACCAGTGTAGACCCAGATCAAATTTAACGATCTACGAACTGAACTGAACTGACGAGACGTCTATTACGCCTATGTGTATCAGGGATTCCGCTGGCGATAGCCACTTTCGCAATTGGCGATGCAAATAAACAATTGGCGATAAAAAACATACAATTTTCGGGAAAAAAAAGAAAAAAGAAAAAAATTAGATTTTTTTTTTTTTTTTTTTTGAAGTGGCGATTTTTTTATTTTCCCCAGCGGAATCCCTGGTGTATCCATAGTTACAGCTCGGATTTGTTCCTGGTTACATAAATTAAGGATTACCAATCGTTTACACACCGTTTTTACATCACTTTTATAATTAGAAAATTAAGTTTTCGTTGGTTTAAGGTATCAAGTTGAAACCACTGGAAACATTATTTTCTAATTATAAACAATGAAAACGATGTCAAATAGATGCGTTTAAAGAAACGACAGGCGTTTACAAACTTTAAATACTTGTAATTGAAAGGCGGATACTTTAAACTGCAATTATATTGTTTTAGCGTACAACACAAAACAAACGATATTCGTTTCTATGTATATCGTTGTATAAAACGGTCGTTTTCACTTCGTTCCCTTCGTCGTTTCTTTCGTTTGGGAACCTTCAACAGATCTTCGCTGTACAAAGAAATATGTTCATAATGCACATGACAATTAGCGGCATTATGTGTGTATCTACATATAGTCTGTCCACGGCTTCGATATGCAAAGTACATTTATCCTACATTTATCCTGTCAACACAGTGAGTATGTGCCGTGAAACACGGTGCCGTGAAACATTTTTGATATCCTGTCAATACGACCCAATCACTGCGTATGAATATGTGCGGTGGCTGGGGTTATTTTCTTTGCCTCGCCCATCCCGTTTCCTAAGCCTTGCCATATACTTAAGCTACCATTCTCTATTTCTATACAGAGTGTTCAGCCTAACGACGGAAATAATGCTCCTAAAGTTGGTATTGTCCGACTCGTAGTATTGAAGCTGGAAATTTATCATTAAAAAGACGTAACGGCAGTCTTATTGAAAATAAAAGATACCTTACAGCTCATGGGCGCCGCCATTTCGTAGAACCAAAACAACAGACCACGTGCTTCCACGCCGTGTAAAATGAAAGCTTCAAAACACTTGATTGATCCTTGCCAAGGAAAACATTTGCCCTTCCCAGTAGCCCTTTATATAGTATATAGAGAATAGTAGGTTTAGTGCCGTGTATGAAAAAATTATCTGGTAAGGCTTAGGACACGGGATGGGCGAGGCTCTGCCGAGCACATGCCGTTTCCGTGCCGCGCCAGATATTTTTCCCCATTCACGGCACTAACCTACTATTCTATTTATCCTGTCAACACCTACAAATGGCTTTAAAATGCAAAATAAAATGAAAAGTCATGCAGAGCATGATGTTATTAGCCTATCAAATCAGGGTTCAATATATGTCCACATTTTAGTAGTTGCGGAATCTCAGGGAAAAATGAGAGAAGTGTTGATTTCCTCCCCAACCAAATTCTCCCAGTTATATTTAGCTATTATTACTATCTGATCATAGCAATACTTATGGTAGTCAAATGTAAAAAATATTATTCCAGTTGAAAGAATTAACCTTTGAATATAGGTGCAGGCGCTTAGCATTACACAAATATGTAGCAAGTCAACCGAAATCTCATAAATACCCGATTTTTGGCGGCCATCTTGAAAATATGATAATTATATACTGAATATTAATGTAGTTTACGTAAATTCTTTAATATATCCATCAGAAATGTTTTTTAGCCACTTACAACAATTTCCAAGTTAAGGACCATGACCTATTGGCTCATATATTGGCAATTTTCGACTTCCGTCAAGCAAAAAGTTCAATGACCTTGAAATGACCTTCAACTTTCCGGAATCTTATATATATACCTACAATTGCCCCTGGACTAGAAGACAAACCGCCTAACTTTAGTTTACCGCCTAACTTTAGTTTACCGAACTCCTGTAGTGAAAACGTTTAGTTATAGCCAAATTGTGTTATTTCGCTATATTTAAAGTTTTCAACAGAGATAATGGCCAAAAATGAAAAATTATCCGGTTGATGTAATTTGGAAGTGATACAACAAATTTCGCGTACGCATACGCACTGTGTTGACGGGATAAAATATTGGAAAGGCCATTGATACCAAATATTTGGTCGTCATTTATACACATGTATACAAAAGGATAAACCGCAGTCACATTGATGAACACAAGATTTAACATACGACTCCAGTCATTACGCAGAACCAAAACAATAGGCCACGTGATTCCTCAGGCGGAAATACAAATACGATTTGTTCCTGGTTCCACAAACAAAGTATTTCCTATCAACTATCATGTAGACATATATCAACTTATCTGTGTAATATTCGCTTTTAATGGCATTCATTGGACATGGGTCAAACATGTATTTACAATGTATGAATTTAACGTGTTCAGTTTATCATTTATATCACCCTTTCAATGAAAATAATGGATCTGGTACAGATATCAATTGTTCCACGACGTTCGCAGCAATGAGTCAGAGTATGACATAGTGAGTGACGTCATAATCATAATGCGTGCATGAGCAGTCAGTGATATGTATCCTTCAAATAGCACAGACATCCACCAATATGTATGCCAACATTTATTATGATTCGAACGGTATGTCAAAAGATATGTGGGTTACAAAAAGTGTCCAAGTTTTGTGGGGCCACCCTGTACATGATACTGTTTAGGGAATTCGTCAGAAATCAGGGGCCCGTTTCACAAAACTTCGTACGACTAAAATGTTCGTAAGCGCAAATTTAGAATCGTCTGGAAATTTCAATTGATGGATTTACATTTATTGAGCATAGGCTGCATATGCAGCCTATGCTCAATAAATGTAAATCCAATAATTGTTTACAAGAAAACATTGTTAATGTGATATTTACATATCATAATTTTGCACTTACGAACATTTTAGTCGTACGAAGTTTAGTGAAACGGGCCCCCGGCGCCTGACATGACATTACAAACATTACAGATATACCACCACCTGCATTAATAGAGAATAATAGGTTAGTGCCGTGAATGGGAAACAATATCTGGCAAGGCTTAGGAAACGAGATGGGCGAGGCACTGCCGAGCACATCCCGTTTCCGTGCCGCGCCAGATACTTTTCCCCATTCACGGCACTAACCTACTATTATATTTATCCCGTTAATAAAATAACCCCAGCTACCGCACATGTTCATACGCAGTGATTAAGTCGTATTGACAGGATATCAAAAATGTTTCACGGCACCGTGTTTCACGGCACATACGCACTACTACTGTGTTGACGGGATACATCTGTTTTCTAACATCTATCGGCAATGTCGCAATCAAACAATTTGACTGGCTCAGCCTGAGCTGTGGAACAGCTCAAGTGCAGCCATTCAGGCAGCTTGACTTCAAGCACAATATTCAAGTATTTTGTTGAAATGAAAACAATATATAAATACTGGCATTATTTGCGCAGATGGTAGTGCAAGTACATGCGGAATTATACTCTGAACATTTTGTCAACTTTTGACTTTATTTATGAAAACATATCGTAAAGTTTGTAAACGTACTTAGGTAAACGAAGGTATCATATCACATGGCGTGTCTCAATTATATGCATGTACTCTACTCGTGGCATTCGGCAATGATCGTTCGTGCTGCGATCGGTTGTGTTCAGTCCGTATATAATAGGTTCCATAGATTAATCAATTCTGCCACACACACGCAAACACGCCATAATGAACTGTTTGCGAATGGTCAGTTCTGAACTAATTTCCAGCGGTCAAGTATGTTTGCTTCGCGGTTGCCCGCAACGGTTACTTCCTGATTCTCCTACTTTTGAGTGGGTTGTTTCTATTTTCACCCATATAGGTGCATACATATCAGATTTCCTATCTTGTTGTCATGGCCCTCTGTGAAGTGATTTAATTGAAGATATATGACGATACTAGGACAGCTGAATTGTTTCAATTTTCACCGATATCAGTACATAAGTATCAGCTTTTCTATCTTGTTGCACGCAACAAGATAGAAAAGCTGATATTTATGTGCTGATATCGGTGAAAATTGAAACAATTCAGCAGTCCTAGTATCGTCATATATCTTCAATTAAATCACTTCACAGAGGGTCATGATGAAAACACTTTATTTTTTATACTATTTTTCCAAAAAATCCTGATATGCGGATTTGCCCCTTTAAGCCCCATTTCTCTCAACCACATGTACATATACAGTGTATGTTATATTTTTTCCAAACAGTCTGTGCGTATTTTATGGCTATTTGTATTTTACGGGACGGAACGGAGCCAGTCAAGGGGTACACCATGAGGAGCAGCAAAATGCGATGATTCCGCATCGTTCATTTCCGTAAAATACCAATAGTCGTATTTTATTCCACTTTTGTAGTGCAAGATTGTTCAAGAAATTTCTGGTAATTGCTATCTGATGTACGATACGTTATCCCTAGAAAAGAAATTCTTTCTAACAAAAGAAGACCTGACTCACAAAAGAAGTTCTTTCCAACAGAAGAAACGTGTCTGCAAATTACATTCATAAACTTTCGTGGGACATGATAAACTCATTAATTTAAGGAATAGAAGATTCGAGCTCAATATATTGGTCACTAACACCAACATTGTCTCGAATCAATGCACTGTTGGTGTCTGTGTCCATTACTATATGTTCATCACCGCCTGCGCTAATCTTGCCACTTTTTGTCAATTACTGTATTACAAAATACCTGAATAGCGTGTTTGAAATCAAGCAGCTTGATTGACCGAGACTGAGCTGTGCCACAGCTCAGACTCGGTCAATCAAATTGATTGATTTCGAGTTGGCATTGCCAATACAGTTATAGAAACTTTGGTATAAACATATTTTATTAAATATTAATTTACATCAGTTTTAGGTATACAAGCGGTGTAAAAGGATTGGAACGAACTATTGAAAATTTGATAATCTGGGCATAATTTACGCACGCGGTTGTGCATGTAAGTACAGTCGAACCTCCCCGAACGGCCACCTCTCTACAACAACACCCTCTCTATAACAGCCGCTATTTTATATCCCAAATGGATGATTTCCTCTGTATCTAACCATTAGACTGCTGAGCACGACAATTGTCGTCTGTTGTTGCTTTTGCCTTCTTTCTCAATAAGAAACATGTTTTGACAGCATTTTAGAATCATTTCCATTGGAAATGATTCTAAAATGTTGCCAAAGCATGTTTTTGATGATAATTATCGAAGAAAATAAATAAACAGCGGACGATAAAATTTAATTCATCATTAACCTCCCTACAACAGCCACCTCTCTACAACAGCCAGTTTTGCGTCTTCCCATGGGTGGCTGTTGTAGAGAAGTTGCACTGTACGCCAATTTTCCCAGTTGGGAAAACTCTGGAGTATGACAGTTGGGATATTGTCCCTTTTCTTTCCACGGCTCTTCGGTCTCTGTGATGTATTTCCTTTTAGTTTGTGTTTGTATCTCGAATTCAGTTAGGAGTGTCTTCGTTTTTCTGATTGCTGGTGTCAACCATAAATATCATAAATTTGCCTGTGATGAGTCACGATTTCCATTAACTTGCATAGCCTTTATTGAGATCAAAACACTTTGAATATGTCTGGAAAATAATTATATAAATGCTTAGTCTTGATAATTATATATCGCGTTTGATGTCAGTCACCAATCACGTGTCTCTTGAATGTGCTTCCTTACACAACCACCAGCGGTAATCTTGCCCTGATTATCTGGACATCTATCGGTAATGCCAAATCACTTTCAAGTAATTTGATTGGCTGAGCCTGCGCTGTAGTACAGATCAGGCTCAGCTAATCGTGCTGCTTCCTTTTCAAGTAAAATGTTCAAGTATTTTGAAATAAAGAAATTGACATCTATTGGCAATATTAGCGCAGGCGGCAGTGTGCATGCACAGCACTCCCCAGAGAATATATGCTCTTATTTATCAGGTAACGAGATTTGCATTGGCCGAATACGTACTGACTGATAACATAGTGCTGTATCAGGCAGTGCCCTGATACGAATGACCGGGTTACAACGAATTGAGAACTGACGTTTCATTGGTCGAACGGCGCCACATGATGTTACCGAATTACGTCAGTGAAATGACACAACGTAACAAGTCCGCGTTCTGTCCACAGATAACGATGTCAGCTGTGGTCATTTTCTAGCATAAAACGTTTCCTGATAAATAGAATACCAGGCTACTGTCTTTTGACATCAATTGTATCAGGCTCGTCTCGGAAACGGTAGGAATTCCTCGGCAAGCCTCGGAATTCCTACGCGTTTCCTAGACTTGCCTGATAAACTGATATCAAAAGGCGCTAGCCGGTTATTCTCTTATTTTTCACATGTAAGACACGCCGTGTGATTTTGTAACTAAGACGATCAGCGATATGTAATGAAAGCTAGTTACAACATTTACGATATTTTCCGCAAATGACGTCACACGTTGACGTAATTGTCAGAGCAAATGCAGAATGGAATCAGTTGTTGTGACAAATTAGTCAACTTCCGATGTCATTTACATGAAACAGCACAGTTTCTGTATACATTTTTCATGAAAAAATCGTACATCTTAGATACACGTATTCACTCACATGGCTTGTTTCACTAATTACATGGGCCCGGTTGCTCAAAGCTTATGTTAGCTTAACAGACTGTTAAATCCTTAGCATTGCTAAGGATTTAACAGTCTGTTAAGCTAACAGAGGTTTTAAGCAACCGGGCCCTGCTTATTAATCGGAGTAAGCACGTCTTATCTGTTCACCATTACATGCAACCTGTCAATATTTATTTCAAAATTAATCTGATATTTACGTTGTTGCTGATCGAAAGTTATCATCTATTTCGGAGTGAAATTATTAACAATGCATGCTGATTTTGAAAGTCAATTACAGACCATGTCACCGATACCACATGTAGAGTCAATCGTGAACTTGCGGTGCTGAGATAATGCGCGTTTTATCCGGGCCGTGTCACATGATACAATTTGCAACGGACACGCCGGAACCGGAAACAACACAACGACCGCTAACGACCCCCATTTATGACAACAGCACAGTAGTTATTGATGTGCTGTCGTTGGTGAAATCTGCTGACTATGTCACGTACGAATGGGTGTTTGTGACATTTGTTACAAATATACCACCGCCTGGGCCAATCTTGGCAATATTTGTGTACATGCATTTGTGTATCCTACTAAAGATTGGTTTAGGCTAACGCATGCTCAAGCTTCTTGTTTTCGAAAACGTTTTGTGAGCAGGGTACCTGGTGACGATCACACAGTAACAGGGTTCGGGGTGAGATTCGACCTGTGCGCGTTTCTACATGTACATATGCACAACCACCTGCGTTAAACTTCGCCAAGATGTCAACGTTTCTGAACATATATTGGCGATCTCAAATCGCAATCTAGCAGTTCGATTGGTTGAGTCTGAGCTGTAGCACAGCTCAGGCTCAGCCAACCGAGCTGCTTAGTTTTCAAGCACGATTTTCAAGTATTTTGAAATAAAACAATTGACAAATATTGGAAAGGTCCGAGCAAGCTGTAGTGTATGAACATCGAAAGCATCTGGTTTCGCCTCGACCATTACATGTAGCGATTTTGATGAACAGCAAGTGTCCTTTCCCGTTCCTTTTATTATTATTATCATTAGTAATAGCAGTATTATATTGCTATTATTATTATTATTATTATTATTACTATTATTATTATTATTATAGTATGTCATTGCGTAAAACGACTGGCACTCTTCTACTAGATTAACTGTTATTACCTGGCATTATAATAATAATAATAATAATAATAATAATAATAACAAATTGCAGATAAAACAGCACTTAAGCTAATTTGTAATAAACATTCAAAATTGCTTTAACCCAAACCTGCGTATCGCATCATGTATGCAATACGTGTTTGCATTAATCATTGTACTTATTGTTGATTCAACTATTGTAGCTAAATACCGCTATTTCGTGAGCAAATCATCCCGAAAAAGTATAGCAAAATAATTTTCAGGATCCCGATACCAGGAATTATTTCCATTAACTAGTCGATCCATCTTCGGAATTTTCAATTTGTCATGAAGACGAGGGTCCTACCAAGCATCATGCGAATGAACACTCATCCTGGTATTTTCAACCAGTGTAGCCACAGATCAGACTGCGCATCAGCGCAGTCTGATCTGTGTCTACACGGGTTGCAATGGCATTGCCAGTGTTAAAATATCGATAATGCTAGCTGCATGTTTTCCGCTTTATAGGCGACAGGTTGCACTATATCGCTACACCACCGTCAACGGTATAAATTTGCGTAATCGTATTTACATTTCGCCAACTAAAATATAGAAAAAACCTGCAGGGAGTTGACGTTCATTCTTTGCTATATTGTTATTGAGAGACCATTCTACAATATGACCCCCAAAAAATGCCATAAACGTACCTAATAAAGTGTTTATTAGCAAAATTCTTAGATCACTCTCCACGACGTATACAGTAAACAACGGACGCCACAAACGCACATTTTGG
This sequence comes from Conchocele bisecta, assembly GCA_029237695.1. Lineage (NCBI taxonomy): Eukaryota > Metazoa > Mollusca > Bivalvia > Lucinida > Thyasiridae > Conchocele > Conchocele bisecta. The sequence continues at coordinate 48,539,138 of CM055277.1, forward strand.
AACGACTACTCCGTCATAACTATAATGTAAATGTAATGCATATTATATGGTCGCTGATTTGTTGCTAATCGGGTTACAATGGCATTGTCAAATGTTACATAAATATAAATGCATATTACAGTGTCGCTGTTTTGTCTAGGTTACTCTGCTATATATAATAGGTAGGCTGCATATAGTACACTTAACATAATGTACAATGCATATGCACTAGCATACAATTTACAGTAACCCGACTACTGTTTAGCACCACAATGTCAATTATACACAACTACATGTACTCTGCCAGAAGTATTACTATATAAATGTAAGCTCACACGTGAACAGTGTTAAAACACAATAAGTACTCATTTTCGAGACTCTTTGCCCATCAGTGTACAGTTCGGATTTGTTCCTGGTTCAACAAACTACCAATTGCCTATCATTTACATCCAACGTCACAGTGCTGTTTACCAGGTTAAAAAGTACAGTGTGTATGTGATATAGCACTAGTTTTGTCACCCCGTTCTCTCCAGAAAACGTCGTCGAAATCGACGGCCCCTGGAAATATTAATAATGTATACAGATAGGCAGGTATTTCGTGGTATTTCCAGTCTCCCAGGGCATTGTCCAGACTATATCTATAGTATATACGTAGATTAATATATCTAGAATGGAATGTACACTATTCCAACTTCGTTGTGCCGAATAATTGTGAATAAATCTGCGAATTAACATGTACTGTCGAAAACAATTTTGCTGTCATTCTTACAGCAAAACTCGCGTGACGTGACGTCATTTCCAGTGCCAGAAAGAGCCAATCGGAACACGCTTCGCTGTTCCAGGGGACCATCGATTTCGACGACATTTTGTAGAGAAGATTATGTGGACAAACAGTGCTGTAAAACAGACACCAAGTACAATTTAACCTGCCAAATGACACTGTGATGCTGAACGATGTCTTTTTACAAATATTCATCATGAAATGCTATGGTAAGGTAACGATTTCTATCATTTTAACGGGTTTGAAAAAGGTGCGTGTTTCACAGCATTGCTTACCTTTTTATTTATATTAGAAACTAGATAGTAGCGTTGATTCTTTTACTGGTACCTGTGGTGTAAACCAACGAAAACGCCATTTTCAAATTAAACAATGAAAACGATATGAAAACGATGCGTTGAAAGGAACGACAGGCGTTTAAATAGTTAAAAACCGGATATTTTAAACGAACGACAATCATATCGTCTTATAGAACAAAACTAAGCAAAAACGATATTCGTTTATATGCATATCGTTGTATAAAACTATCGTTTTCACCTCGTTGTTTTCCATAACTATAGCCCCTGATATAACTGGACTATAATCCAGCCGTCTATTTATAGGTTATTTGATTTGTATGTGGATATATGAACGAGTTCCGCAGCGTGCGCGACTTTAGGAGCGCAATATCGTTGCGCTGCGGAACGAGTGGCATATATCCACATATAAATGAAATAACCTTTTTATTATACACGGAAATCATTCGCAATTTATATGCGCTTCCAAAATATAAAAAATATAAATTAAATAAATAACATAGTGGTGATTTAGCAGGAACTATTTTGTGAGATGAAGCGTAGTTCCGGCACTGACCAATATGCAGTCACGAGACGTCAATATGAAAAAAAATATTGACGTCTTGCGTTGCATTGTGTTTCAATGGAAAACGAAAGTACGTATATAATAAGGACATTTATGTGACTAGGCCCCGGTATAACAGCGTGTTTTACATGTAGATGCTTACATGTACTTGTACATGTGGCTTACATGTGGAGAAATTGTGGCGTGTGGGCTTTGCGATAAGTCTAGATCCAGTAGCCTATTTCATCAACATTGCAAAGTATACTTTAGTAGCAAAGTATACTTTGAGGGAGAAATTTTCATTTTTTTTTTAAATTTATTAATTTTTATTATACTGAATTTATTACATTATCACAGCCAATTTGGCTGTGATAATGTAATAAATTCAGTATAATAATTCTGCATACTTTTAATCATGAAATATATGCATTTGTTAGTTCTATATGAAATAATGCATTTCAGGAAAAATAAATGATTTCTCCCTCAAAGTATACTTTGCTAGTAAAGTATACTTTGCAATGTTGATGAAATAGGCTACAGATCAGCCTGTACATTCGCACAGTCTTGTCAGGAGCTGCTCTGTTCGCCATTGCATCAATCAAGCACATATCATCCTTCCAACAAGGGATATATATCGTTTTCAGGCTACATGTATTTGATCAGCAACTACTTTTCACAAATCCCATGAGCCCCATATCTCGACTAGCAGCCACATATGCGACACGCCACGTGTTTGTGAACCTTCGGACACCTGCGTAATTTCATGAAATAGGTTTATAATATTTTACGTAAATGGCGTCAAAAGTTGACAAAACTTTCAGAATGAAAATTCTCGTAATTTGTTTAAACATATTTAATGAACTTACGCAGATGTCCGAAGGTACAAAATCACATGGCCTGTCTCATATGGCATATTTCAGTTATAGAGATAGGAATTAGCGGAGTTAAGTCGTCAATTCCACGGCAACGAGAATCTTAACTAACAATCAGATCCTCTCGTCTGACGCCTTTAGCAATCATGTACATGTGGTACATGGGTATCTCAATTCTGGCACATACTTTGACACGAGATGACGGGCGTAGTAAAACTGGCACTGTGCGATTGTACTGTACTACTGGGGCCCGTTTCATTAAACTTCGTACGACTACAATGTTCGTAAGTGCGAAATTATGATAGTCTGTAATATTCACATTAACATTGTTTTCTTGTAAATAAGTATTGGATTTACATTTATTGAGCTTAGGCTGCATACGCAGCATATGCTCAATAAATGTAAATCCATCAATTGAAATTTCCAGACGATCCTAAATTTGCGCTTACGAACATTTTAGTCGTACGAGGTTTAGTCGTACTGCATTCGTACTAGGAGTCGTGGTACATGTAGGTCGTTGCTATTCGGGGACCATCGGCTTGAAAAACGTAGAGCATTCGTACAACAGTCGTCAGTAATCTTGGGCATTCGTAGGACATTCGTGGCAAGGTCGGGAATGATGCCGATTCATGCCGATCTTTATGAAAATTTTGCAAAACGTCGGGAGCAGTCGTGATTGGATAGGTCGGGACTGATCGTGGATAGTAAAATCTTGACAGTGAGACTGGGGCTTAAGTGAAACGGGCCCCAGGACCATGCAATCTTACAACAATAATAGCACAGTGATTTATATTCAGTACTGCAAGAGTGAAAGAGGGTGTATATGTGCCTGTCATTGTATATTGTATATATACAGTGGAACCCCTGTAAATCGCCAAGAAAACACCTGTGAACTCTCTCTAAACCGGACACCTTGGAGAAAAAAGGTGTTCGGTTTAGAGAGGTTTCACTGTACCTGAATATTGCATGCATAATTATGTACGGTTTGTGTGGGGGATGACCCAGATCAACCATAAACCTATTATGGGGACAATAAATATTTTCAAAACCTTAAAACAAAAAGACCCGTCCCTGTCTCATCAAGATCTGCACTGTTCGTTATTCAATCGATAGAGGACCTGACATGCGTCTACACGTAACCAGGAATATAGATTGTTATCAGACAGCATTCATGAGTGTGCTATTTAATCAATAAGTAGACTGGTAACAAATCCCATGAGCCCCATTTCTCCAGTCACAGCCACATATACATATGGTTTATGCAAGCTCATTATCAGGTGACAGGGACGTCTAGAGCTAAGCAACAAGGTGGTGGGAAAGTGTCATAAGAAACACAAAGCACGTGTACTCACCCGATGGCGGGGGTTTGGCCACCTCGAACAAAACTGTCGGCGAATCCATGTCTCGTATAGAGGACCTCAAACAATTGAAGTATCTATTTGATTACAAGGTTCAGAGTATGTTATGACAAACCAGTGAGATAAAGCACGTTGATCGTCATTATTGCCACGCTGGCGGCCAAACTGAACAGAACGAAGTTCAAATCGTCCATACCTGGTGGAACTCCCTGACCTCCAGAGCTGGTTAAAAATGTGGTTACAAAACCATTGCGCGAACCAGGGGGCCGTTTCACTAAACTTCATACGACTAAAATGTTCGTAAGTGCAAAATTATGATAGTCTGTAAATGTTACATTAGCAATGTTTTCTTGTCAACAGTTATTGGATTTACATTTATTGAGCATAGGCTGCATATATAAATGTAAATCCGTCAATTAAAATATCCAGACGATCCTAAATTTGCACTCACGAACATCTTAGTCGTACGAAGTTAGTGAAACGGGCCACAGAAGAGAGATTAGCTATCACTCCACCAAGTAGAGAAGATAATGACTAGTTCCCCCACAAGACACTTGTAATTGTTAATGAACCAATTCTGACACGTTCAAGAGAACTACTGTCAGTTCCACGTTTTTCTGCCGACGAACATTTGGCCATTAAACACATTAAATCTGAAAAATATTTAAAAGTAAGTACTTTTTCATCAATAACAAAAAAGTCACACTCCCCAAAAAATGTATTTGATGAAATTACATCAAATATTGATTTTATTGCGATTTTCCTATGGGAATTTAACATGGGGAGTCAATTTCCAAAACTTTTCGTTTTTTGATCCTGAAGGATCAAAAAAAGAAAATATTTGGAAATTGACTACGAAACCTGGCGAGATAGCTAAATGATGTAACTAAGAAAACAATAGTTAGATTTTGAAAATCGGTCAACAAATAGAACAAAAGGTTTTAAAAAAAATCTATGTTTACCCCCATAGGAAATAAAATCAATATTTCATGGAATTTCATCAAATAATTTTGTTTGGGGAGGGTGACTTTTTTGTTATTGATAAAAATGTACTTAATTTTAAATATTTTTTAGATTTAATGTGTTTAATAGCCAAAAGTTCGTCAGCAGCAAAACGTGGAACAGACAGTAGTTCCCCCCACAAGACACTTGCAACTTTTAATGAACCAGTTCTGGTGCTAAAGCAGAGACACAATATAGAGAACTATATTTGGTTTCAACATTCGGTGGCTTGGTGAACCAAATCACCAGACATTCACATTGCTCATACAATTCCTGTCACACCCCTAATAATATAGAGTACTTGTATCATACTCATACTACGAGTCTATGCTTATTCAAGTGTTGTTTTATTCGCTTGGAATGTAAGGCCTGACCGCTCGGTTGAAATGTAACCCGACTACTGTAGGTGACCAGCATCCTGACCTACATGTACATGTACTATGTGTAGTGTCGCCGTTGCAATATCACAAGGCCCCTTTTGTCATGGATTCTGGGTTAATATTTATTGAGTCTCATGTATCCAATAAACTAAATTGCAAGGTATACGGATCTTCTCAGTTATTTGTATGTGTAGTGCTTTTCTACGGAGCCACGCAAGGGACGTGACTTTTTTTTTATTAATTCGTTCCCACGAAAAAATTGTTATTTCGTGGGAACAAATTGTTAAATTGAGGGAACGAATTGCTAATTCGTGGTAATGAATTGCTAAATTTAGGGAACGAATTGTTATTTCGTGGGAACGAATTAATAAAATAAATAATTCTACGTCCCCTGCGGGGCTCCGTACTTTTGTTATTGTAACTGACATAAATAGAGGATATTCATAGTTTTGTAACGAATTTGATATACAGTGGAACCTCTCTAAACC